>RCUC01168052.1:0-154386 GCA_003697995.1 Taxidea taxus jeffersonii
GGGGTGGGGGGAAGAGGGGTTGGGTGAGGGGGGTGGGGTTACATCATATGTTTAAATAAAGCTTAAATAAAGTAAAAAAAAAAAAAAAAAAGAACAGTATGTGCAAAGATGTGAAGGCATGAAAAAGCATACTGTGTTCAGGGAAAACTAGTGTCTAGCAAAATGCTGAGCACATAATAGGTGTTCAGTAAAGATCTCTGGAATGACAATAAAAGGTAAAAGTAAAAAGTTATATTTGGCTGGAATATAAACAGTTTTTATGAATAATAGGAACCAATTCTGGAGAAATTGAGAAATGTAGGCAAGTACTGATAGTTTCCAAGGAGCATTGTTTTTGCAGTATATAGTACTTTAAGAATTAGTTTATTGAAATGAATCAAAGTTTATACATGGAGGCGCTTTGGCCCAACTATCTATTTCTTCTTTAAAAATTTTCAAACTTAATGGCTTAAAATACGAAAAGCATTTATTTTGCTCACAAATGTGCAATTCTGAGTAGAGCTTGGAAAGAGAAAGCTATTCTCTGCTCCACTCAGCATCCGCAGAGGCCGGCATGGATCTGAAAGCCTGCCTGCTCATACAACTCACAGCTGATACTGGCTATCAGCAAGGACTTTCAGTGGGGCTGTCAACTGATACTGGAACACATGGCCCTCCACTTAACATGGGCTTCTCACAACATGGTGGTTGGGTCCCAAGAGAGAGGCAGGCAGAAACTATATAATTTTTAGATTTAGCCTTGGAAGGTCCATGATATCGTATCTGCTTACTCTTTTGGTCAAAGCGGATTCCACCCCTTCCAAGTTGAAAGAGAAAGAAAATAGATTCATAGTTTTGTCTGTTTTGTTGTTTTGTTTTAGAGAGAGAGAGTGAGAGCGAAGGAGCACTTGGGGTGGGTGCAGAGGCAAAGGGAGAGAGGATCCCAAACAGGCTCCACGCCCAGCACAGAACATGATGCTGGACTCAATCTCAAGACCCTGAGATCATGATCTGAGCCAAAATCAAGAGCCCAGCGCTTAACCAACTGAGGCAAGCAGGCAACCCAATCCTGAGTCTTGATGGTGATATAGCAAGGATTACAAGACTATGTAAGGCCAGAAGTGCTGCTTTAACTATTTTTGGAAAAATGAAATCTACCACAAATGTCTTTTTCCCACCCATATAATAAAGAGTAAGAATGGCATCCACAAAACAGGACTCTAAATTTTTTTTTAACAGTAAAGACCACAAAATTCATCTTGTTAGGTTAGCTGAGAGGACTTATCAATTATCTTACTCTATTATAATTGCCAACTTTCCAGTCTGATATTTTAAGCTTCGTTAGAGCAGGAAATGAGTCCTTTGTTTAATCATTGTATCTGTAACACCTGGTGGGATCCCATCAATTTTTTACGGATAGTTAATTGATATTTGCTAAATAAATGAATGCACAAGTACATATAAACTTAATATTTTCAATCACTACCTCCTATATAACTGATTTCCACAGTAAGGTCTTTTTACATTGAATATATTTTAAAGGCCTAATACCAAATTTGGGATCAATGTAATTTCTAGATGTGATTCACTCAAAGATAATGATAATGAAACATTTTAAAATATAATAGTCTTGTCAAAATGAGGGAGACAGTATTGTCAATAGCAAATAGTCAACATTTTTCTTATTCCTTTAGTAAGAGGAATTGGCCATCTGAAATCAGAACAAGTTTTTAAAAATAAGATAGATTACAAAAAGGCTGAATTGCTTTTTAAAAAAAATTCACTCACTTTCTTCAAGTAACTAAAATATAACCTGGAGTTAATTCAGCTACTATTAATACAATATTTAAATGCCTTTAACCAATTACATGTTATTTGTAATTTACTTTAAGTATACTCAAGACAGAAGACTCAAAAAGCTCAATCGATTAATATGTTACTCCCGTCTTACAGTTGCTGCACGTATGCCTGATTTATGTTGAATAGTCCCTCTCCCTCCCTCTCCCCTCAGGTCAGTGGAAACATATGGAAATTGACAAGAACCTGATCTGGTAACAGAAGAAAAAAATTCTTTCTGTTTGTGGTTTGTGAGATACATCAGACTTTTATCTCCTCACATGTTAAAGCATAGAATATATGAATTAGAAGATTTACATTCTGTGCTACATCTCTTAGTTATAAGAATTTTGAATGATTTACTTTGAAATGCTGCATGAAGTTTGGTTTGCTAATCAATGAATGTTTCATCTAATTTCATAAGCTATCACCAAGGAGCCTTGTCAGTTTCAATTCCCTTCAATAATATTTATAGCTAACAAGAATGCAATTACATTGTAAGCAAATTTGGAAGAGCATGTGATAATGTTTGAATGCTTTTCATTTTGAATATGGAAAGACAAGTTTGACAGTCATCAGTAAATTTCTTGTAGCCCCTTATCCCCTCAAACTAGTACATCCTGAGTGGTACAAATGTTGACCACACAAACAAAAGAGTTAGTCCTAAAATGACAGGAATAAAATGGTTTGCCAAATTTCTGGTAAATCCTTACGAATACAGCATTAGCTAGGGTAGTAGGGAGAATGGGAACAAGGAGAACCTGCCTTGGCTTTGTCATTTGCCTACTTTTGCACTAGGCAAGTAACTTGATTTCTCTGGGCCTCAGTTTCATTATGTATGTAAGTTGAAGTCAATATAATCATCCTTACATTCTCCTCTAGCTTTTGACATTTTATGTCTCTATTACACAAAATAGATACTCAATAAACATATATTCAGTGTTTGATGACTGAATGAATAAGTCAGCGTACTTAATCCAACATCATTTCATATTTCCCCAAACAACGAGTTGTTTAAACTGGTGTGTACATGTCATAGAAATATGAATTCAGAGCTACCAGGTGAGATTTTACAGAAGAATTTTTTCACGATTACAGACAGAATTCTGCAGTGGCATAGATGGTACCTAATATTCATAAACATAAATGCTCAGAGAAAAAAAATGTGGACTTTTTATGCTGAAAGAAAAATGAAAACAAATAGACATTTTAATTCAAGAAGATTGTGACTCAACCATACTATTGCCTATGAATTATACTGCATGTTTTATCTTTACTGTGGTATAGTTTACATTCCATAAAATTTGCCCATTGAAAGTATATAATTCTTAGTAAGTGTACTGAGCTATGTAACCATCACATTCCAGTTTTAGAAGATTTCAATTAACCCCCCAAATTCCCACAACCCTGTTTTCAGTCAGTCCTCTTCTTCACCCTCAGCACCAGTTAAACCACTGGTCTGATCTCTGTATCCACATATTTGTTCTGGACATTTCACATAAATGGAATCAATATGTATTCTTCAGCATCTGGGTTCTTTTACTTAACAAAGTATTTCTGACAGTCATCCGTGTTGTAGCAATTATCAGTACTTCATGCCTTTTTATCGCTAAATAATATTCCATGGTATAGTGTACCACATTTTTTAATCCATTCAGCAGTTGGATAATGGATTGTTTCACATTTTTGACTATTTTGAATATGTTGCCATAACATGTGTATACAAGTCTTGTGTGAACATATTTTTTCATTTCTCTTGGGTAGATCCTTAGGAGTAGAATTTCGAGATTAGGGACTCCTGGATGGCTCAGTTGGTTAAGCGGCTGCCTTTGGCTCAGGTCATGATCCCAGCGTCCTGGGATCGTGTCCCACATCGGGATCCTTGCTCGGCAGGGAGCCTGCTTCTCCCTCTGCCTCTGCCTGTGCTCTCTCTCTCTCTCTCTCTGACAAATAAATAAATAAAATCTTTAAAAAAAAAAAAAGAATTTCGAGATCATATGATAAGTTTGTGTTTAGGTTTTCAGTGTTATGCCAAATTGTTTTCCGAAGTGTCTGTAGCATTTTACATTCTCACCAGCAATGGATGAGGCTCCCATTTTCTCCACACTTTTGCCAACAGTTGTTGTCTCTTTGATGATAGCCATTCTAGTGAGTGAAAAATAGTATTTTGTTGAGGTTTTAGTTTATATTTCACTAATGACTAGTGTTCTTGAGCATCTTATCACTGGCCTGTGGCCATTTGTATATGAAGAGAATAGTAAAGCGGGGTAATTGGGTAAAGGAGTGAGGTGGGAGCAGCGTTACTATTTTTAAAAGGAATCAGTGGCGATCTCTCCAATAAGGGAGCATGTTGGAAGAAATCTAAAAGAAGTAGGGAAAAGCATTCCAGGTAGAGGGAACAAGTGCAAGTGGCTGGGAGTGAGAATAAGTTTCATACATTGAAGTAAGCAAGAAAGATATCGATGGGGCGCCTGAATGGCTCAGTCAGTTAAGCCTCTGCCTTCAGCTCAGGTCATGACCCCAGGGTTCTGGGATCCAGTCCTGCATCAGGCTCCCTGCTCAGTAGGGCATCTGCTTCTTCCTCTCCCTCAACCCCTCCTCCTTGCTGATGAAGTTTTAGAATGTAAGTGAGGTCCAGAGCTGACGACCAAAAAAGAATTCTTTAGACGTCTCTAGTGCAACAAGGTGATTTTATTAAAGCACAGGGAACGACCCATGCAGAAAGAGCTGCTGCCCTGCGATTCTGAAGACTGGCTGATTATATATACTCAGGAGTTGGGGAGGTGAGGACAAAGGAGGTGTTCAGAAGGGCTGACATATGGTAAAGAAGACTTTCAGGATACTGGGTGTAGGGTGCCAGTTTCTGCTTTGTCGTTAGCTAGCCTTTTCCTCCCTCATCACTTTTTTTTTTTTTTTAAGATTTTATTTATTTATTTGACAGACAGAGATCACAAGTAGTCAGAGAGGCAGGCAGAGAGAGAGGAGGAAGCAGGCCCCATGCAGAGCAAAGAGCCCGATGCGGGACTCAGTCCCAGGACCCTGGGATCATGACCTGAGCTGAAGGCAGAGGCTTTAACCCACTGAGCCACCCAGGCGCCCCCCTCATCACTTCTTGTGCGCTCTCTCCCTCTCCCTCTCTCTCTCTGGTCTCAAATATGATCTCTGTCTCAAATAAATAAAATATATATTTTTAAAAAACCCAGTGTAGATGGAGCAAAGTGGAGGAGGGATGAAGTGACGAAAGACGAAACCGGAAATGAAACAGAGCTGGGTTGGCAGGAGTGCAGATCATGTAGGGTTTTAAAATTCATTGTAAGGGGACGCCTGGGTGGCTCAGTTGGTTAAGTAGCTGCCTTCGGCTCAGGTCATAATCCCAGTGTTCTGGGATCGAGTCCCACATCGGGCTCCTTGCTCTGCAGGGAGCCTGCTCCTCCCTCTGCCTCTGCCTGCCACTCTGTCTGCCTGTGCTCATTCACTCTCTCTCCCTCTCTCTCTAACAAATAAATAAATAAAATATTTTAAAAATAAATAAATAAATAAAATTCATTGTAAGGATGGGGCTTCAGTAGACTGACTTATATTAATTCAACCAAAAGAAACTTACGTTTAAAAAAAAGTTCTAAATAATGTGTTGGTTTATACTGAGTTAACTGACAAAATTATTTCTGTCTGCAGATTAATAGATTCACTCTCCTAGGAACTCTGAAGCCTGTATGTGGATAATGAGCAATAAAGGCCCTTGAACTCAGCTACCTAATCATTCCTCCCTACTCAGTTGTATGTAGCAAGTTGCTGCTAGCAATATCCAGGAAATAAGATTTTCCAAGTGCAGTCTCTGCACCTATCACAGCAAAATGGTCCTCTGGTCAGGGCAGTGCATAGAGAAAATTCTGGGGCCTCATCTGAAGAAGGACCCGGCTGCAGTCCAGTCTCTAGGTGATTTGTTTGCCAACAGAACTTGTGGAAAGGGATGTTTCAGCATTCTTGTCATTTGCATTTTGCTATCAATGAGTCTGAGAATCTTTTTATACAGTTCTTGGTCATTTGATTTTGCTTTTCCATGGTTCGTGCATTTAACCAATCCCTTACCTATTTTTATTATTGTTTGTCTTTGCACTATCAAATATAAGAGCTGATTATATAGCGTAAATTTTAGGGCTTTGTTTTTTATATACACTGAGGTTTTCTTCTTATCAACCATGTACTTGACTTTACTCATGGTATCTTCATTGAAATTCTTTCCACCATTTCTCTAATCAAATTTAAATATGTACTTTTCCTTCTCAGGTTAGGGATATACTATCTTATTTTAAGAGCCTTCAAACTTATAGATTATATAAATATCCAACAGACATTTTTCATAATCTTTTTAAAAAGATATTATTTATTTATTTAACAGAGAGAAGAGCATGAGAGAGAGAGAGAGAGAGCAAGCACAAGCAGGGGGAGCAGCAGAGGGAGAGAGAGAAGCAGACTCCCCAGTGAGCAAGGAGCTGCACACGGGGCTTGATCCCAGGACCATGGGATCATGACCTGAGCTGAAGGCAGACATATAACTAACTGAGCCACCCAGATTCCCTACAGACATTTTCCCTAAGATTATTGTTTTCTTGAGTTTTACTTACTAAGTGATTATTTATGTATTTTATCGCCTCTCTGTAGTCTGTGTGTGTGTATTTATGTGTAAGAATAGAGGGGAGGGGTACCTGAGTGGCTCAGTCAGTTAGTGGCTCTAACTCTTGGTTTCCACTCAGGTCATGATCTCAGGGTCAAGAAATCCGGCCCCACATCAGGCTCCACACTCAGCAGGGAGTCTGCTTGAGATTCTCTCTCTCCCTCTGCCCCTGCCCCCACTCACTTGCACACACATACTTTATATCTCAAAAAATAAATAAATAAATAAATCTTTTAAAAAAAATGAATAAAGGTGAGATCAAACTCTCTTTTCTTCCAGGAGGAGAGAGGTTTTTAATACTACTATTGGTAAACATAAATCATCATTTCACACTGAACAGAAGTAGTACCTTTATCTTATACAGACTCACATATACACACTGACACCTATAACTAAAACTTCTTTTCTGTTTTACTGATTTCTTCACATATTCCTAAGCCAATATTATGTTCTTGAATATCTTTTCTTTTTAAAAAATTGTTGGTTACTTCAATCAAAGAAATATTTCAGGGCCTCTAACTAAAATTTCCCATAATTCATACATTAAGTTGAGAAGGATTCTCACTTTTATGATATTAAGTGTTCCCATTTGGAACATGGTAAATCTTTCCTTTAGTCTACATTTTGATTAGTTCCCTTCAGAAGTATTTTATGTATGTCTGCATATAGGCCTCATACTGGTCTTTTTAAGATTACTCCTAATTATTTTATAGTTTCTGCTGCTACTTCAAATAGGATAACTCCATTTTCATTTATAGCTATTACATCAAATATAAAGAAAATGTATTGGTCATTGTATATTGATAAGGTACATAGCCACTTAGAAAATTTCCCTTAAAGGGACTAGAAGAATTTTAGCTTTCTTAGGTTTTAATTTTTAGCCAAAATATGGGTAATCTCATTCTTTTTTCCCAATATTAGTATTAGATTAATGTTCTTTTCTTATTTGTTAAAATATATTTTTAATTTGAATAAAAATAAAATGGACTTCTTGTTGTTCATAAGTAAAAACTATCCTATTGAAGTAATTTCTTATTTTATCAGGGCTTATGGAGAATATCTGCTATATTTTGTCAAATAACTTTCAGGATCTAGGGCCATATTAATTTGGTTTTCTCCATTGTTATCTTGGTATCATAAAATGTGTTTCTCCTGATTTTGTACTTACCCTCATATTTCTTCAGTCCTATCTGGGAATATCTCACTTCTAAATTCCAATTGACAATACTTTATTCGCATCCTATAAAGTATCATTAAACTATATTTTCCTTGTATGTTTTTTTTTCATGTTTTGATATTAATTTATTTTGTTTTGTACAATGAAATTAGGAGCATTTTCTTAATGCAATTTAAATAAATTAAAACTATCCTCTAAAAATTAGATAGAACTCATCTTTGAAACTCTTTGCTCATGATTCCTCATTTAGAGATACATTTTAAATCTTTCCCATCTGTTTCGCAATGATTGACTTCTCAAGTTTTCTGCTTATTCATGAGTCTATGTCGGTAATTTATCTTTTTCCTAGGAAAACATCTACATAATCTAGGTTTTCAAATTGGTTAGAGTATTCTTATAATCTTTAAATCTCATTCGTATCTAGATTATATCTCCATTTTCATCCTAATATATGTTTTTTGCTTCCCTTTTTTCCTTAATTGAGCTCATAATTTATATTATTGACCTTTTAGAGAATCAGTTTTCCAATTTACTTATTTTTTTTTACTTTATTTTGTCAGATTATAGTTTTATGTATTGTTTCCACTACTTTGTTTCAGCATTTTTTGTCTGATTTATCATGATAAATACTAAGTTCCTGTATTTTTTCACTTCCTTCTTTAATAACGGAGCCATTTAAAGAAGTAAAATTCTCTATGAGAATAATTTTAACTGTGTCCCATGGGTTTTAGTATAAAAAATGTTCCTTTTATAACTTTCTAGATAGTTTATAATTTCACTTTTGAATTTGTGTTGCATCCAAGGGTTAAGAAACTGTTTCTTAAATTCCAAGTAACTAATTTTTCAGAACTTCTAGATTATTAAATTAACTATTTGAGAATGTGATCTGTAAAATCCTACTTTAAAATGTTTTCATTTTTTCTTTGTCAACAAGCAGAAGACTGATTTTAAAAATAATAAAATAAATTGCTGTTTTGACTATTTCTGAAATGCAAAGTTCTCTGAATTCTCTCTCCCCACTTTTTATTCTTCCCTACACACACACACACAAGTGTGATTATGTTCAACTTTCTTCTCATCTTAACTGGCTTTTGTTTTCCTGAGTTGACCTAATCTGTGTGAAATGAAATATCCTAATTTAATTGTATTTTTTAATCTCCTTAATTTCTCCTTCATGTTTCTAATACATTTCCTTTGTACAAGCAGCTGCTATGTTGCTTGACAATACAAGTATATACTGTTACTTTAACTTCATCAGGAATTGCATTTTATTGTCATTTATTATTATTATACAATGTTCTCTTATCCCATTTAACCCCAAATTACCAACTTGTCTGATATTAGCTTTGCTTTCCTTTTTTTTTTTTTTTTTTTGGTGTACCTCCACCCATCCCCCATTTCTCTTCTTTTTTCTTTTAAAGATTTTATTTATTTGTCAGAGAATGAGAGAAAGGGTGGGGGCACAAGGAAGGGGAAGTGGGAAAGTGGGAGATAGAGAAGCAGGCTTCCTGCTGAGCAAGGAGCCCAGTTCGAGCTCCATCCCAGGACCTGATGGTCATGACCTGAGCCCAAGGCAGATGCTTAACTGCTTAGACTGACTGAGCCACCCATGCATCCCTCTCCTTTTCTCTTTAAAAACACTTCTGTTGGAGGGCACCTGGCTGGCTCAGTTGGTAGAGCATGCAACTCTTAATCTTGCCATTGTAAATTTAAGCCACACATTGGGCATAGAGATTACTTAAAATAAATTTTTTTAAAAAACAAAACCCCACTTTTGTATGCATGAACATATTTGTAGGATTTTTTAAAAAAGATTTTATTTATTTATCAGACAGAGAGCACAGGAGCGAGCACAGGCAGACAGAGTGGCAGGCAGAGGCAGAGGGAGAAGCAGGCTCCCTGCTGAGCAAGGAGCCCGATGTGGGACTCGATCCCAGGACGCTGGGATCATGACCTGAGCCGAAGGCAGCTGCTTAACCAACTGAGCCACCCAGGCGTCCCTATTTGTAGCATTTTAATTGCATAACGTTTTTCCCATTTTTGTGAAATTTTTACCATAGTTTATTTTATTAACTTATATGATCAAATTACTGTTGATTGTTTTCCTAAGTTACTTGGCTCCTTCAACCTCCCTCTTTCTTGTATCTTTATCCACATTACTTACTATCAATATGAGCCTCCCCACTGACCACCCTATAATTCATGTTAGAAATCTAGTATTTGTTATTCTATATTTTTCTTCATGCTGAGCATCATACACAAACCAAATGTATTCATGCATACAAACTTAAAATTATCTAGATTTTCCATTGTTTGTTTTATAAAAATGCAATCATATTATACATAATTTTCAGCACCTGCCTTCTTTCACTCATTAATACTCATAGAACTATCTCCAGATGAACTTACGTAGCTTGTACTAATTTCCTTTAATTTTGCATAAACTTCCAAAGCACAGATATTATACCATTCGTTCAATAATGCCTCTATTCATTATAAATTGTTTTCTCTTTTCTATTTTTCATAATTTTGTTTACTTATTTGATCCAATTACTGTTATCTTTTTCTCTTGTCAGTTTAGAAGTTCTACGGAAATTTTACTGTTTATTAATGTTTGCCCATCACTTTCCAGGAGCACTTTTTTCTCCAGTGCATTATTTTTCCATTGCTTCCAGTTCCAAGTGATACCACTGCAACAGTTGGTGGGGAACATGCTGTGTCTGGCCCTGTGAGCAAGAGATGTACCAGCTACAGACTTTTTGGTCACCTATGGAGTCCTTAAGAGAAAACCCTTCTGTTCCCATCAGTTATAAAGGTTAATGTCTTTCTAGTTGAAGAGATAAAGAGGATTCTTCCAAACTCTTAACCTATGGGGAACTACTTGGGGGAACTGTAGGACTAGTAGGTTCCTGAGGGACCACAAATGTGGATGGACTAATGGATGCTAGCTTTCTTCTTAGTGCTCCACACATCTCAGTGGACCAAACTCTTCAGGAAGCACAAAGCTCTAATTTGTCCAAGATATCTTCTCTATGGGATGCAAGATCTAAGCAGATCCAGATAATAGTAAGGTCTTGCCCATGGGTCTTTTGCCAGGACCTCAGTAAAGCTGAAAGCCTGGTTGTCCCCTTCAGGCTCACTTGTCTTTGGAAGGTGCTCCTCTGAAGATGAGTAAGTGTAAGGGAAAAACAAGGGCAGCATAAACATGTACTTATTATGCCACTGTCTCTGAACTCCCTCTCATTTCTACCTCTCGAATATTAACATTTATGGCTTATCTCAACTGTTATCACTTCCATGAATCTTTTCTTGCTGGAGGAGAAGACAACCTTCTAGATGTGGTATGACTCATCAGCGAATATGTCCCTCTCTATAGTCATTTTTTCAGATTCTGGTTAATAATGAAGGCAATTATTTATTTAGCATTTAATGTGTGCCAAACACTGTGCCAAGCACTATATATGTACTTTATATGTACAACGCTATGCTGAATACTCATGTGCTCGATTAGGGACCAAGCCACTGAGTCTCCCTAGCACCTGTACACCATGTTCTTTATATCGCTACTGGATCCTTTTTGTGATTAGGCTGATTATCTAGTTGCATAATTAGAAATGGTCACTTGGAAAACATATTGAGCATCTCTTCAATTTCATTTAATAGTAGGCATTTTAATGTATGAATAATCTGTCACCTTCATCAGCTTGATATCTGTACTAGCTTCATTATCACAGGTCAAGTTAATAATTGATTTCAAATCTTCAGCTGTCTATAATTTTCTTATTTCCATCTGAAAATCACTAAACACTTAAAGACCCTAATTTACTTTTGTGGCAGTGTTCATTGTCCCTTATACCGATGAAGTAAAATAAAATTCCTTCACATTTGACCATATTGGCTGGAATTTGCCTATGAGAAAAGTAATGTACTGGATCAGAATTTTTACCATCATTATGATTGATATATAATCGGTAGTGATTTGAAATTAATTTCTTCTTAATATAAACAGCATGGAGTAAAATTGCTACACTCCCAATACAGATAGATTATTTTGCTTGTGCTATCCTGGTGTTTTGTATGATGAACAACTCAACCAAGACCCAAAGTATCCTTTCACATCCTATCTATAGCCTATATTTTAAAATACCATTGCAAGGAAGAATGTGATGATTCCCAACTCTTAGAGCTGCAGAAGTGGGTCATGACTCACTGTACTTGTCACATATAAGAACCCTTGTTTGCTCTCCTAAAAGGATATATTACTCTAAATTTCAGAGTTGAGTTTTTTGTACTATCTAAGTTCTATAACACTTTTTGTGCCATCTGAAACACCAAATGAGTACTGATGCTCATGGAATGTAGAATCTCAGAACATCAGTTAAGAATAAGGAAGAGTCAAATAATTCCAAGAAGCTCAGTTACATTCTTGATGCTCATATACAAACAGAACTGCCCTTCCTGTCATTTTGTGGCATTCTTTTGCTCACTCATTGATGATTCATTTATTTAATAGGCTGTCATTGAACATCCAGTGTGGACCAAACACTGGGCTAGGCACCCTAGTGAGCAATAAACAATTCCAAACCCATTATTGATTAAAAGAAATTATATTTATTTGTTCAGTCTATCCACACACCCAGCACATAAGCTCTACGAGGACAGAAACTTTGTTTTTTTGTGACTGCATCCCAGAATTCAGAAAAGTGCTGACAATAAAAGAATAGTAAGTAACCAGCTGATGGTAATTCGGTGTAACAAGTGCTATGCTATAGTGCTAGAGCAAGACGGAGCCTCCCCCCCCTCTTTTCTGTAAAGAAGCAGATAGTAAATATTTTAGGGTTTGGAGGACCATTAGCATTCTGCCATTAACTTAAAAGAGCTGTAGACAGTACATAAACAAATGGACGTGATTGTATCCTAATAACTTTTATTATAGAAAACAAGCTGCAGGCTGGTATTGGTCTGAGGGTTGTAGTGTGCTGACAGTGTGTTAGAAATATGCATAGGAGCCCTACAGGGGCACCTGGGTGCTCAGTTGGTTAAACGACTGCCTTCTGCTCAGGACATGATCCCACAGTCCCTGGCTCAGCAGGGAGTCTGCTTCTACCTCTGACCCTCTCCCCTCTCATGATGTTTCTCTCTTTCCTTCTCTCTCAAATAAATAAATAACTTAAAAAAAAAAAAAGACAAGGAAAGAAATATACATAGGAAGCCTACATATATAGACTCATCTGTGGAGGATTTAGGAAGGCTTTCCAGAAGAAGTTTAGATTAGTAGTTCTCAAATGTTAACATGCATGTGCCTCAGAGTCCAACAGAGGACTCATTAAAACATGGATTTCTGAGCACCAGCCCAGAGATCTGAGGTAGTACCTGGGTATGTGTATTTCTAACGAGACCCAGGCAATACTGATATGTTCAGCATACTTTTTAAATAATGCAGCTGTCATCATTGAAAAACTATATTTGAATATTTTCAGCAAGTGTTGTGATTTATTAGGGGAGTGAGAATCTATGTGTGTATATAGTGTATACTTGTCATCAGATGATTGGTGAATTTATCACATAAGCTTATCATGTACAGAGTGCTGCAAGAGCCCTGTGCTTATTCTCTTCAGACTCTCATCACAGTGTTTAATTTTCTAGTTTATGCATTCTCTAGTGGTTTTTTTTTTTCTTTTTCTGTCTCCACAATCAGACTGGAAGATCCATGAGGGCAGAGACTTGTCCCTTGTTTACCAGCTCATCTCCAGGGTCGAACTCCATGGTGGCATATACAGGTGTTGAGAAAAAAATGTGGAATAGAAGGATGGGTGAGTAAATTAAATGATTTCAAGATGTCACTAAGTTGATTAAAAGCTTGAAAAATATTCAGTTGGAGGATGTGTTGTAACAATTGTTATAATGATAAAATATTGGGAAAAATTTTAACAGACTGTTTTATAAGTATATAGTAGCTCAAAATAAACAGTGACCATGAATAAGTGAAAATGTTCGCCAAAAAAAGGGGGATTTTTTAATTTTAATTTTAATTTTAATTTTCATACTTTTAGAAGAGAAAGTCTGATAGTTGTAAAGCAGCTAACTCCTATTTGGATTTTTTCCCATAATCCATAACTGATGTTGTGAACATTTATTCTGTGTCCTCCTCAAAAAAAGCAGAAAGCATGCAAAGGACAAAGTAAATTAGGTCAGTATGATATATGAAGAAGCAAAATAAACAGCATAAGGAAAGAGCAATATTCCTTTAACAACTCATCACTAATAATATGTCAGCAAGTGTGAGATCATCTTTAACTGGAACTTCAACGGAAATGATCATTTAAGTAAGGAAGGCAGTCTTACTAAATTCAACACACCTATCAACAATTGCTTAACTGTGTCACAAAATTGAAAGACAGCTGCATAAAATAAATACATAATAAAAAACTATAGCATGCAAATTAAAATCCTAGTCTTTCAAAATGACTTTGGACTGAATCTTCAATAAGATTTAACAAACTGAATTTTTAATAAGCTATCATCTTTTATGTTTCAAAGTTAAGGATTTGTCTTTAAATGGAAGAAACATTCTTAGCTTAGTCTCCTTAGAAGGAGGCTCTTTTTGAGGGAGGAAGAAATTTATTTTTATGCTGAGTACTACAAAATACATATTAACAAAAATTGTTTTAGGCATGAACTATGTATGAATCTCTTTTTACCATAGATATTCATACATTCTTTTGGCTCTTATATGTCTATAAGAAAAAGATGAACTATAATTCTTTCAACCATTGAAATAAATAATAGTCATAATAATATTCACACAAACAGAATGTATTCTTTTTTTATTATTAACAGACAATGTACCATTTGTTTCAGGGGTACAGGTCTGTGAATCCTCAGTCTTACACATTTCACAGCACTCACCATAGCACATACACTCCCCAATGTCCATCACCCAGCCACCCTATCCCTCCCACTCTCTCCCCTCCAGCAACCCTCAGTTTGTTTCCTGAGATTAAAAGTCTCTTTTTCTAATAACAATATAATCATAGATCTCCAAGGATAGAAAAGGAAAGTGTGAAGGGAGTGGTTCCACATTATGAAATGTTCAGTGGGAAAACCTTGCCCAAATCCCCAGTGATCTTGCACAAGTTTCACATGAGAGCCACTATTTAGATGTTGGCCATACCCACCTCATTGGAAGCCAAGAGGATTAAAAGAGCACTAATTAAGTAAAATGACTTCTGCCCATTTCCAAATCCCTGGTCCTAGGAAAAGGCATGCAAAGAATGAGAAAGCTGATATGTTCTTCTTCACGCTGAGACCCTCAGACTGAAGATTACTCATTATTATGCAAAGGGAAGAATATGAGGTTAAAATGATCAACTGATTTAATTGTACTATATTGGACTAGACTTTTATTTTTACCCAAAAGTGACCAGAAAGTTATGGGATTGCCTGAGACAGGAAAGAGAGATTCGGCATAGCATGTTTGAAGATAGAAATTAGAATTTCTTTAAATGTTGTAAATATCATTATCTAAGTACAAATATTTAATAAATTACTTAGAGATACAGGTTTCTAATACTAGCCAGAATAACTCTTTTATCTTGTCCGATAATACTTCTTTGATGGTAGCCTCTAAAGGGGTTTTGATAAAGAAGCAGAGCCATTTCCCTTAATACAAATTCCAAAGTTTAATTATATTTCCCTACCTTGATCTTGACTTCATCCTTTACTGAACTAAAATCCTTTTGACCTACTTCATGTTTAAGCCTTTAACATCTCTTAGAATTTACTTATGTACTCTCTTTTATCACAAGTTTATTCTTTCTAGATTGAGTTATTCAAGTAAATAAGTCAATTTAGCATTATCCATTGTCTTCATGATCTTTTTTTCCTTTTTATTCTTAGGTGATTACTACTCTCAGATTTTATCTTTTCTAACTGAAAATCTCATATTTTCAGGCTTGTCACACAAGGCTCCAGGCTTTACATTATATTTGAATTAAATCTGTCAAAGGCAGCACTAATTTTTGACGGCTTGAGAAGAGAGATAGTCAAAATGTTCTTTTAAACCAGAGAGCCCACACATGGTGTTGAATTGATTACAGGATGGTGGAGTTCATTTATCGAGCATTAAGTTAATTTTCCCAAGGCTAATAAATTTATTTACTGCTTAAGTAACTAAATTCAATTTTCTGTAAAAAAGAAATATTGGCTAAGTAGGCAAATACAACAATAACTTGTAACAAACATATCTTATAAGTTTAGTGGTTATCACAAAGTGCATATATAAATATTATGCTTCTGGGAGATTAACCAACCAAATAGATCATAGTTAAATAGTTGAATATCTTGGGCTGTTCTCTCTTTTGCAGCAAACGTAAAGAGAGAAGCTCATATAATCATGATAAGAAATGGAATATGTATAGACTTTTGCTTAAGTAACCCATTCACATTGGGCTGTCTTCCAACACAACTCTTAATTGTACAACTATTATAATCATGAAAATATAAATGTTTTCTTGTTGACTTTCTTTTATGTTGCTTAGAAGGGCAATTTCAGGGCGCCTGGGTGGCTCAGTGGGTTAAGCCGCTGCCTTCGGCTCAGGTCATGATCTCAGGGTCCTGGGATCGAGTCCCGCATCGGGCTCTCTGCTCAGCAGGGAGCCTGCTTCCTCCCCTCTCTCTCTGCCTGCCTCTCTGCCTACTTGTGATCTCTCTCTGTCAAATAAATAAATAAAATCTTTTAAAGAAGGGCAATTTCACTTCAGTACTTATGAGGAGAAAATAAAGTCAAAATTATTTTCTTCACTAGGTCTGTTATCCAATTCTAATATAAGATACTTTTTTTTTATAACTAAGGTCAGTCAAATTAAAGCCTATAATTTCTGATCTTTACTAATAAAAGCTGCCTGTATTTTATCCAAATTGTTCTCAACCACATTATCTTATTTCTGAGGACAGGAACCAGAAATTTCAAATGTGGCTATTTCAGCAGTTTAGGACAATGTAGGATAAGGACTTTTATGTTTTATTTCCAAAATCTCTCTTAGTGAGAGCAATTATTTCTTTTTTTTTTTAATATTTTATTTATTTATTTGACAGACAGAGATCACAAGTAGACAAAGAGGCAGGCAGAGAGAGGAAGGGAAGCAGGCTCCCCACAGAGCAGAGAGCCTGATGCGGGGTTCGATCCCAGGACCCTGAGATCATGACCTGAGCTGAAGGCAGAGGCTTTAACCCACTGAACCATCCAGGCCCCCTGTGAGCAATTATTTCTTGATCTTGTTTGGACACAGCATCATACTGAGAAAATATCATTATAGATAGACTTTTGGAATTTAGACTTGCCTGTGTTGGAAAGAAAAGCCTAAAGTCATAAATCAGTGCTTTTGAAAATATTTAGTTTACTTTATACAAAGAAGCATCCAGGCTAAGTCCCTGCATTCAAGATATTCAGAGCTGTTTTACAAATGTACAGGATAATTATAAATAAGGAGTGTGTTATAAAGCCACTGTATAATTACTAGTAAAGCAGCTCTCTTTAAAAATGTATTAATGATTCTCTAATTAAATTTGGTATAATTTTAAAGAATGATAGAGCATCAAACAGATGCCTGAAGAATCCTAATTCTATATTTTCAATGTTTTTGAAGGCTTGCTAAGGGAACAGTAATTATTGGAGGCATTTAATAAATTTTAATTATTTGTTTCAAGTTTCAAAACATTAGGATCCAGTGAAAAATAGGAGCTCTTTGGCTAGCCTTCATTAACACAAACTTTCCATTAACCCAAATACCTTAGACTTAATCACCCCTGGGCAAATGGAGATTTATCATACTGTCAGGAAACTTACATTCTAAAAATAAATTGATGTTTGATTTTGAGGAAATATATGCTATGTACAGTAATCTTAGAATCAGATGTACTAAAAAATGTATTTCTCAAATTTGTGTCTTGTTGAAATTAATTTTTCTAGAAAACCATGCATCAAGTTTTTCTCTTCACATTTGGTAGAAGTATTGTTTTCCTATTTCTTCATTGCATTTTCTAGACTAAAGTAAATATCTGCTTTTCAATTCCTCTTTTTACATTTATTTCTTGAACATCTATTCCCAGGATTCTATTCAATTCCCAATATTTAAGCCACAATTAAATTTGAAAAACTTCCAAAAAAAAAAAAATCCCACAATCACCTCAGCCATGTTACAAAATCATCTACCACATGTCACTCTTCTCTCTCCTAGCTCTTCACACTTCATTGTGTCATACACTCACTCACAGAGACCAAAGAGAACATTTGTAAATCAAGGAAAGACTATATAGTTAGTACAAGAGTAGGAAATGAAAGGAGGGACAGGCAGGCAATAAATAATCAGGTACAATACAGCAAACAGGAGGATGGGAGAAGGAGCAAAAAAATGCGGATGATAAAGTGCAGGAAGGAGAGATGCTGAGAGAATTGTTCACAAAGTTGCCACAGAATATTTGCTAATGATGCCTAGTCTCTCCATTAACCATTTGAGGGCAAGGCTTTATTAGGTTAGCTTGAAGGCCTGAGGCACTTCATGCGTTGTAATACATTTAACAGGTACTGAATAATGGGCTTAATTACTATTAAGAAAAAAAACCTTGCATTTCCTTACAAGTCCAAATATAATTGTTGCTATAACTGTGAAATGAATGAAGTACATACTATTATACTATGACATGTACAATTGATTTTTAAGGAATGCTGTTACATTTACTACCTGCATAATTGCAGACTTTGTTCTGGTTATATCATGGCATGTGAACACAGCTTAAGCAAATTGCAGTGGTTATAGGTTTTCCCAGAGTTAATCTATATTTGGTTAAATGTGTTGAAGTATAAGGGGTTTTTTTTTAAGTTTAAACATGTTCTCAATCTGTTTTTAATTTTCTGCCATTTAGTTTTACAAGGCGCAGTATTGTAGAAAATGGTGCCACTCATTTCTGAAATGCCATAAAACCTCTTGTACAATAATTAAATCAGGACCCATATAAATTCATTTTTTGTTCATTCCTTTCATACTAGACATTTATGTCCACGGTTTACCCTAAAAGAAATAGACTAGTGCCCAAACCACAAGAAGACAAAACAAAAAACAAGACATTCAAGTTTAACAAAAACTCTTATTTATTTCAATTATTAATATGGGAATGAATTAATGCCCTTTTTAAATCTAAATATCTCTTTGCAGTCTGCAGTTTTCTAGCTTTCTTTTCAAAATGAAGGATCAAACACAGTATTTTTTCTATCTGCTAAAACAAAGCAAAGATCAACACAGACATAACACGTCCTAATCTCCTATATTTATAAGAGTGTTTGAAATAGAAATAGAATTTCCCAAGGACAAAGTGGGATGCAAAGAAAGTATTTTATTGTGGCAAGAACTCTGAACTTAAAGTCAGGTGGAAAAATCCCTAGACCTGCACTACCACCAACATGCTAGACACATGTGGACTATTGGTCAGGTGCTCTGAATTAAAGCTCCACCTCTAAGCTGATAGGATAAATCCATGCCATTTACATCATGTTCCTGAGCGGCTACAGGGATTCCATGTCTTTATTTCTAGTTATGTCTACATATAGTTGTGGTAAAACGCACATATCATAAAATTTACCATTTTAGCCATTTTAAGTGCACGGTGCAGTAGTATTAAGTACATACCCATTGTTCTGTAATCAGTCTCCAGGCCTTTTCATATCCAAATTCTATACCCATTAAACAACTCCCCACTTGCCCCTCCCCCTGCCCTGGTAACCAACGGGCTACTTTCTGTTTCTCTGAGGGTCCCACTCTAGATACCTCAGATAAGTGGAACCATGTGGTATGTGTCCCTTTGTGACTGGCTTTTTTCACATAGAATAATGTCCTCAAGGTTCATCCATGTTGTGGCATGTGTCAGAATATCCTTCCTTTTCAGGGTGAATAATGCTCCATTGTGTGAAAATTCTACATTTTGTTTATCCATTCATCTGCCAATGGACATTTGGGTTGATCCCACCTTTTGACTATCACGAATAACACTACTATACATGTAGGTATACAAACATCTCTTCAAATATTTTAATATGTTTTTAAGTACTTAAACTAGAAATGAAAAAGTGAACATTAAAATGAGTTAGAAGTCAAAGTTTTATCTATTGCTGATCTCCAGCAATATTAATGTGTCTTTTTATAAACCTTAAAAGTGATGTTTAGTTTGCTTTTGTGTTTACATATGTCTGGATTTTTATAAATACGTCATCAGCTATAAAGCTTATGCAGTAAGATTGGCCTTTTATATAAATCCCAGCCTGTATATGTCTGTTGAACAGAGAGGACACTGCTAAAGCACTCAGACAACATACACAATTAAACACCAGGCAATCGTGTGGACATTTCTGCTTGATCCATGTTTTCTCCATGGTATAGTAACTTGTACAAGTACATGTGTACTGTATCATGTCATGATAATATCATGCTATGATTATATGCTTAGTGTGTATGCACTGTTTGATAACTCACTTTTCATATTTCTGACAAGAATACCAGAAATTGTTACGTAAGGGTGGGAGATCTTTCCAATCACTTAGATGAAATACCATTTATCAGCTACTAGTTTTCTCCCCAACTTTACCAACCTGGTGAAATCCTATGCACTTTGGGGGAGGGGTCAGAGTGAAAGAGAGGGGGAGTGGCAAGCAGAGGGAGAAGCAGGCTCCCCGCTAAGCAGGGATGCAGGACTCAATCCCAGGACCCTGGGATCATGACCTGAGTCCAAGTCAGAGATGCCTGACCAACTGAGCCAGCCAGGCATCTTCCTACACATCTTTCTTTTTTTTTTTTTAAGATTTTATTTATTTATTTGACACAGAGAGATCACAAGCAGGCAGAGAGGCAGGCAGAGAGAGAGGAGGAAGCAGGCTCCCTGCCGAGCAGAGAGCCCAGATGCGGGACTCAGTCCCAGGACCCTGAGATCATGACCCTAGCCGAAGGCAGAGGCTTAACCCACTGAGCCACCCAGGAGCCCTTGTACACATCTTTTTTTTTTTAATTTTTATTTAAACATATAATGTAACCCCACCACCTTCTCCCAACACCCCTCCCCGCCCCTCAGTTTGTTTTATGACATTAAGAGTCTCTTTTGGTTTGTCTCCCTCCTGATCCCATCTTGTTTCATTTATTCTTTTCCTACCCCCTTAACCCCCACCCCTGTTGCATCTCCACTTCCTCCCTACACATCTTTGACAATAGAGCAAGAGTCACGTTCTCCTGGGAGCTCCCTAGAGCTCAGATCCATAACCTCACAGAGCTGCTCTCTCCTTCTTTTGTTTCTCCCCTGTAAATTTCTTAAGGGCAAAGGCCGTGTCTTTATTCCTCTCTGTATCTGTAGACCATTGTGCAGTAATCACTCAGTAAAAGATTTATGAGAGGGTCCACCTTTATTAAGTTAAACCTCAGAGGACTTTATACATTGTAATACACTTAGCACATGCTTCATAATAGTCTTAATTATAATCCATGCATGAATAGACTCACGTTAAGAGTCCCTGCCCTTCTAGATAGTTTATTTGATAAGTATCCTAAGGTCCCAAAATGATCTGCTTTAAAAAGTAGTTACCACGTAAAACAACTTACCTGTGTGATTGAGGACTTTTTCTGAAAAGTACAATCAAAGCAAAATACAGAAATAAAATTGGATATTGTGGCTAATTGCAACTACCACATCAGATTTTTAGATATTTGTATTCATCAAAACAGTCTCATTGTCTTAAGTTTACAAGTATAGCCATTTTTTAAAAATTTATTTGAGAGAGAGAACGCATGTGCATGTGGACATGAGAGAGGGTGTGGGGGGAGGGGCAGAGGAAGAAGGAGAGGTAGAATCTCAAGAAGACTCCCTGCTGAGTATGGAGCCCAACATGGGACTCGGTCTCACGACCCTGAGATCATGACCTGAGCCTAAATCAAGAATCTGATGCTTAGTGGGGGCCACCCAGGCACTCCAAAAATATAGATATTTTTATACACATTAACATGCACTCAGTGCCAGGTCCTATTCCAGATTCTGGTAGTACCTCTTTCTTCTCTTTATAGCAAAGTTTTTTTTTAAAGTAAAAGCTACATGTTTCCCTCCTCCTCCTCCTTACCTTCCATTCCTTCTTCAGGCCTTCAGGCCTTCAGGCCTCCTTCCATTCAACCTTCAGCCATCAGGTTTATAGCCCACTACTCCATAGAAACCACTCTGTAGAAGATCCTCATTACTTTCTAATTGCCAAACTCAATAGACTCCTGTCAATTTTCATCCTATTTTACCTCTGCTGCATTTGTCATGTAGACTGCTTATTTTTAACTTGACTTCCATAAATCCTTTCTATCTTCTGTTCCTGACTTTTCATATTTTTCATCTTAGAGTTCCTTTTTATCTATTTATATCTTAAATGTTATATTTCCCAATGTCGCATCCTTTCTTCCCTTCTCTTCTTTTCCCTTCTCTCACTGGATGATCTCATCTGTATTCATGGCTATCCATTATATACTGATAGATCCCAAGGCCTCAGTTCTAATCCAGAGCTTTCCCTTGATGCCCATTTGTCTCTTCTTGGAAACCCAATAGGCACCCCAATCTAAATCTATCTAAAACTGTCCTTGTTACCTATCCTCCCTAGATTTATTTCATCCTCCATTTCTTGCCTAAACTATTGCAAAGCCTCCCAAATTACTCCTTGTTGCCAGATTTCCACCCTTGAGTCTATCCACTAAGCTTTGTCAGAATGAACTTATCTACCCACATGTACCCACTGACCTTTGTCCCACATTTTCCTTATATAAACCTGGAAGTATTTTCACCATTTTGGAGACAGTCTTGAGGCACTAGTCTGCTTCTTCCTGGTGTTGGCCTCACTGAAATAAATTCCCTTCCTGTTTCATCACCAAAAAAAAAAAAAAAAGGAAATAGGATTTGTCACTTCCCTGACTAAAACTCATTCCTGACTCCAAGTACCCACATAATAAAGTTCAGATTCCTTGATGTGACATTAGAAGCTTTCCTGACCATATCTCTACCTACCATATAGCCCTATCTTGTGTACTGCCCCACAAAAATTACCAGTTTTCAAATAAACAACCCTATGCCCTTTTCCACACTGGTGCAACTGTGTAGAATAGTTTACATCACAGTTTGTCAATCTGATGAGCTACATATCCTTCAAAATAGTTCAAGAGTTATTCTCTACTGAAGTACCTTACATCCTTACTACCTTACATCCCACAGACAGAAAGACTCTGTCTTTGGTGCATCCACTATAATCCATACATACTTCCATCATGGCACCTATAATTACTAACCCTATTTTTTATGTGTTTGTTTCACCTTCACATACTGTAAGTTTCTTAAAGACAGCAGTTACATCTTATCTGTCATTTTATCTCTAATCTGTCATCGACTACATATGCAATTAGTGATTGACAAAAGCATGATTACATGAATAAATCAATGTAAATGTTTCTTCCCCTCGGCCATTTCAAATCCTAATGGGGAAACATACACAAACATCAAAAGTTATAAGGGAGTATATATCTACAATGGTTGACTTATTTGCCTTCTGACTGTTATTTCCGGTTAGGTCAAGGGAAAGCACGTACATTCAGAAGTGTTTTTCTGTCTTTTGCAGTTTGTTTATATCATTCCTGTCATTTCCTAGTTCTACGATAGCTAGAAAGTTAGTTTTATATATCCCCTAAATAAAGCAGCTAAACACAAAGATCTGAGTACAATTTTATAATACAAAACCAGTCAAATTATCCATATAGTTTATTTTTAGAAGACTGAGTTTTATGAGAAATATATGAGAAGATACCCCTTTTCAAGAAAAATGTTTTTACCATGACTTGTATTCTCCAGTTAATGATGGTTATGAATTAGAACTCATTTAAGGTTGTTGTGGTTTTTACCTGTGTTGTAGCACAGACTAAACAGGAGGATACAAAAAAATCAAGCGGAAATGGGACCCAGTATTTGAAATTCTGAATTGTTCCCCAGGCGTTAGTCATTTTTTTCCCATTGCAGTAGGGTCAGGGTGAGAGGGCTAAAGTAGATGGAGGAATGATGAATGTAATGAGGGGAAGAGGTTGAGGAAATTATTCTAGAACCCATGATTTAGGTTTCAAATAAAGATACTTGCTAAAGGAAATGAAATTGGTGATCTCAGTTTGCTCCCTAGCAACTACTGTAGCAGAGATGCAATTTGAATGCATCAAAGTGTTTCACATATTGGGAATCTCTGTGGAAATGTATAATGAGCTCCTGTTGGGGCAGTTTTCCATATTATGCTTCAGTGCTAGGGTATGCATTTGTCCGGATGTCTGTAGCATCCTGAGCTGCCCAACAAATTTTAAACATTTTGGAGATAAAAATAGTCTGAGGCTTTCCCTAGGCACTCTCCAAAGTACCACGCTGATAACAAAAGTGCAGCCCAAAAACCTTAAAAATGGAAGCCTGCCTCACCTGGGTACTCAGCATGACAAGAAGTTGGCTGACATTTCCATGGAAAACCACATAGTCCACATGGCTATTGATGAGCTTATTTTCAGAAAGAAATACAGTTGTCATTTAATCAAAATGTAACACATTGGTATGGGATTTGATGAGCTAGCACAAAGTCAATTGTTTGATGTCTTATTTCCAATTAACTTAAGACATATTTTAATTTTCCCTGCCTCTTAACAGTTCACTTTTAAAAATCCATTCATAAAAATTAAACACAATGTGCTGAATATAAATATCTATCTTTATCTGCTTCTATTTCCATCCCTTTCTCTTTCAATCCCTTGCTTCCTTTTTTCCCCCTCTCTCGCTAAAGAAAGATGAGCCGTGAAGAGGGACTGCCATCTACTGGTGTACAGGAAACATTTCTGAAATAGTTGAACAGTACCAGGGATTGTAGTGGTTTTACCAAGGACATTGCCAGAGACAAAGAAAAGGTCATGATGCTTTAAGCTCTTTAAATGAAATCCTAGTTGATATATTCATTCATTCATTTACTGATTTCAACAAAATTGAATGTAGAACCTCCAGTATAGTCAAGCATTGAGCTGAATCCATAGAACCCAGACTTCTAAATCACGGTACTTTATAGAAAAAACATTTCATTTTCTTTCCCTCCTCTGTTCATGTACTGTTGATAGTATACAAATCTGTTTTTGTAGCATGCACTTGAGTTAATGGATTGAGCCTCTGAGGATAATTTCTGGAAAATATTAAATATTTACAGGCTATGCTGCCAGCAAAAAATCCCAGGAGGACTCCAGGAGCATACAAATCTTATAAATGCCTTTTCTTCACTCATTCAAAATTCAGTCTACTTATTTTAATATATTTAATAAATCCTTTAAATATTACCATTCACAAAGGAATGGAGAAAAGATAGAAAAGTGGTTGTTTTGGTTGTTTTAATAGGAGACACAGAATAGGAATTTTGGAAGTGCTACAGAATAAACATAGATATTGATTTCACCACATTGATACTGATCAATACAACAGAACATTCAGCATATACCTGGGAAGCTTTGACAAGTTTTCTCTAATACCTATGCTCCTGATTTTGATCAAACCAAAAATCACTTGGGCAATGAAAAACCCACAATACATATGATCATAAAAGACCAGTAAAAAAAAGGGGGGATTGTTGTACAAATGTACAAATATTAGAAATTAGAAGCATATCATTTGTACCATTTTGTTATTTTTCCATAAGCCTTCCTTTTCCCACTCCACATCAACTTTGAAGACAATCAGACTTTGAAGATGATTCAATGACTGAGCCCCCAACTTAATTTCATTATTGCAAATCCAAACTTTCTCAGTCTCCCTCTACCCATAGTTATAAAACTCGTAATTCTGTTTGGCAACTAAAACAACACATGTCTTTCATTTGACTCTATAAGCCTAATCATAGCATAGTGCTTTCCTGTTATAGTTTCCCAGTACATTTATATTAAAGGACAGAGTGAATTTCATTGGGGTTTTCTTGTATGTGGTTAATTAGAGGCGCTCCGACCAGTGATGTGTCAGTGTTGTGCTTTATTGTTTCCTGACTCTTAATTTTGCTCTTTTAAAAAAATTATGGTGAAATAATTTTTTACTTACAGAGTTGCAAAGATAATAGAGAGAATTCTCTTATATACCCTTTATTGTCTTCTCCTTAATGTTAGTATCTCATATAACCACAGTGTAATTATTAAAAGTGAGAGTTCAACATCCCTACAGTACTGTTAATAACTCAACTGCAAATGTACTTTCCTCGCTTTCACTAATGTCTATTCTTTTATTCCAGGACACCACATTGGACTTAGTTGTTATATCTCTAGTCCCTTCCAATCAGTGACGATTCCTCAGTCTTTTCATGACCTTGACTCTCCTGAAGAATATTGGTCATAAACCTTGTAGAATGCCCCTCACTTTGGGTTGGTCTGATGTTTTCTCATAATTACAATAGCATTATAGATTTTTGGAAATAATTCCACAAAGGAGAGGTGTGATTTCATCCGATTATATCAGGGGGTACAGGGGCACCTAGGTGGCTCAGTTGGTTAAACATCCAACCTGATCTCAGGTTTGCAGATCGAGCCTCACATTGGGCTCCATGGTCAGTAGGGAGTCTGCTTGGGATTCTCTCCTTCTCCCTCTGTTCTTCCCGCCACTCACACACTCAATGATAACTTTAATCGCTTGATGAAGATTGTGTCTACCAGTTTTCTCCACTGTAAGCTCTACCTCCTGGAAGGAGGAGAGAGTATCAAATAACCTGTTATTCTTTCTCCGGGCTCAGGTAGTTTTCTCATTTCAAGTGCTGATCAGTACTCAGTTGAAGACTTGAGGGGAATCCTTTTCAACTTCTATAGTATTGCCCTATCCACATCTCTCCTGCCCAGCATGTTTCCCTCTAAATTTCTCTCTGCATTCTCAACTCTGTTCTCTC
Organism: Taxidea taxus jeffersonii; assembly: GCA_003697995.1. Taxonomy (NCBI): domain Eukaryota; kingdom Metazoa; phylum Chordata; class Mammalia; order Carnivora; family Mustelidae; genus Taxidea; species Taxidea taxus. The sequence goes on from RCUC01168052.1 coordinate 26,647, forward strand.
TACTCAGCAAAACTCTGACATTCTGTTTGTGTTCCTTCTCCCTATACCAAGTCCTAGAAATTCTCTTAAGGCAGAAAGTTGGATCAATAGTAGGATTCACTTCAGTTGTTTTCCTTCTCTCAAATACTGGTTGTTCAACGTCCAAAAACCATTTTTAAAAATATTTTGTCTTATATTTTTTGTTTGTTTAAAGTGTATGGGTAAATCCAGGCCTTTACTCCATGTGGCCAGAAACAGATGCCTGGTCCAGTGTTTTAAATATCATCCATGTGCTAATGCCACCAAAAATTAAAATTTTAGTCAAGAACTCCCCTTGAACTACAAACATATCCTATTTTCTATTTTGCATTTTTCCTTAAATTCTCATTGACATTCCAAGCCCTGTTTATCCAAAGAAGAACCTGTGATTCACTCCCCTCCCATCTGTTTCTATTCTTTCTTCCCAATCTCAGAACATGTCACCACCAGTCCCCTGGATGTCCAGTTCAAAAATTGGGAGCTATTGGGGTACCTGGGTGGCTCAGTGGGTTAAATCCTCTGCCTTTGGCTCAGGTCATGATCCCAGGGTCCTGGATCGAGCCCCACATCAGGCTCTCTGCTCAACTGGGAGCCTGCCTCCCCCAGCCCCTCTGCCTGCCTCTCTGCCTACTTGATCTCTGTCTGTCAAATAAATAAATAAAATCTTTAAAAAAAAATTGGGAGTTATCCTTGACTCGTCTCTTCCTCTAACTGCCATATCCAATACATTAGCAATACTTTATCTTATTGTTACATTTCAAAACGCATATCAAATCCAAACTCTTATCTCTATCTACACTACAACCACTCTCAGAATCTCTCATCTGAGCTATTGCAGAAACTTTTTTTTAAAAGATTATTTATTTACTTTAAAGACAGAGAGAGAAAGAGCATGTGGAGGAAAAGGGCAGAAGGAAAGAGAAACTCATGTAGACTCCCTGCTGAGCACGAAACCCAACCCAGGACTCGATCTCACAACCCTAAGATCATGGTCTGATCCAAAACCAAGAGTCAGAGATTTAACTGACTGAGCCACCCAGGCTCTCCAAGAAACTTCTAATCTCTTTACATCCAGTCTCTCTTCTCCCCTTTCATTCACTATCAAGCAGCCAGAGTAATTCTTGTAAAGTATACGTAAGATCATGTTACCTCCCTGATAAGACATTTCCAGCAGCTTCCCACTGCAATGAGAAATAATGAGAAAACATTCCACACATGTGACCATGACCTTCAAGGCCCTACTCTATCTGGATGCTGTCTTCATCTCCAACTTCATTTTGTACCACTTTTTCCCTCCATTCTAGGCACGTAGGCTTCCTTTCTCTTTTCAGAACATATCAAGCATCTTCCCATCTCAAAGCATTTATACTTTTTACTTCCCTATCCTAGAATGCTCTTTTCCCACACTCACAATATTTTTTTTCTTGTCATTCAGGTTTCAGCTTAAATGTCACCTACTTCAGAAAGCAATCCTTGACCACCTATTTAAAGTTGAGCTCTGACCTCCAATTACTTTCTTTCATGTCATGGTATTTAATTCCTTTACAATACCTAAAATAAGTTTTCATTATCTTGTTTGCTTGCTTCTTTGTTCATTTATTGATTGTTTCTTAGATAGACTCCTAGAGAAAAGAAAGTCATCTTTTTTACTACTATATCTACCTTGTATGATATAGTGTCTGGTGTGTGTTACATGTTCCCAAGAATTTCTTGAACAAATGAATAAAGATATAAAGACCTTTTTTGTAGACAAGAAGGAGGCTAATGTCATGGTCCAGGCAAGATCTGACTTGGTAAGAATCTAGATAAGGACTCAGCAAAGGACAGTCAGTGGGCTTGTCTCCTCACTTTGTAAAAAAAGTCCTGTTGAAACACAGCCACTCCCATTTTGTTAAGTACAGTCTGTGGCTACAGTGGCAGTAGTTATGACAGAGACTGTATACCCAGGAAAGACTTAAGTATTTGCCATCTGTCCCTTTATAGAAAATGTTTGCCAACCTCCTGATATAGACATATGTAGAGATGCAGGAGATAGAGCAGGAAAAGTAGAATATCTAAAGCATTATCTCAGAGCACAAATCTGTGTTCCATGATAAGCCACATGCAATGCATCTCTCTCCTACATCATGGTCTATTCTCTACATTCTTCCCTACCTAACCTAACCCCAGGGTTAGGATAACCTTTTTTAATAGTTGTATCTTGTTTTTTCTGAGGCCTTGACTATAAATCTTGAAACCTCCTCCTCCACTACTGTAAACGTAAAGCCAGGATCTGACTTAAACATTCTGTAACTTCTCATAATATTCCAGAACTTTCCAGTTACATGGACTGAGTGCTGACTCAAACACTGCCATCACTCTTGCTATTTATTTTGCATTTTGGAAAAGTTGCCATTTCATGAAACTTATTAAAATGCATATTGTTTTTCTCAGAATTCCATTAAAACGGAACTTCAACCAGAAACAATGATCCATCTTTCTAGGACCATTATGTCCTTTTAAAAAGGGCATTCAATGCATTCAACTTCCCAGCCTGTAGTAATATCAGTTAGGCCAGTAGAAATACTGTACATTTCCAGTGCTTTCCCAATTTCTTAAAATCAACCCCCCCAAAAAAAGATTTTACTCAACTAGCAATGTGTACTTGTAACAAAAAGTGAAATCATACACTTTTTCTGTCTTCCGGTAGTCTTATACCTGGAGGCAGAAAGACTAAATTCATCTGCCAGGGAAGCCCAGATTTTCGCAAGATCACCTCACTTTGTCACCATCCCACCTTTTAGGAAGTGACTTGTCGACTTCATATGACCACATATCAGATACACAATATTACCACCTAAACATAAATGATATTATAATGTCACCATTTCCTGTTCGAAAATGAAAAGGGATTGAGAGGTCACCAGATCACAAAGAAAAAAGCTGAGTTTCGGGAGAACCCATGGACCTTACTCCCCTACTTTGCCCTACCTGATTGTATTCTTGAATAGGATCACAGCATGAATAATTAGGCTACTGATACCAAATATAAATTTGTCATCACAAGTAACTTTGGTCACTACAGGGGAAGATGGAGACATACTAAGATGACATGAATGTTTCTGTGGGTAACTATCTTAGATACTTTGTATCTTTGGAAAAACAACCAGCATGATAACTTGAATGCCTTGGAAGCCCCCAGGCTCATACTTTAAGCAAAACTGAAACAAAATGAAAGTAATCTGTTTGCCTACTTTCCATAACCAATTCTTTCATTACTTAGTACTTCATTCAGCAAAGGTCTAGGAGTGCTTTCAGCTAAGCAGAATCAAAACCAAAATGAATCAAAACAAACTTAAAAGAAAAAAAAAAAAAGAGGAAACAGTCTTAAAAGTTTATTTAAAAGTTACTTACAGGGGCGCCTGGGTGGCTCAGTGGGTTAAGCCTCTGCCTTCAACTCAGGTCATGATCTCAGGGTCCTGGGATCGAGCCCCGTATCGGGCTCTCTGCTCAGTGGGGAGCCTGCTCCCCCCCCCCCACCGCCTGCCTCTCTGCCTACTGGTGACCTCTCTGTCAAATAAATAAATAAAATCTTAAAAAAAAAAAAAAGTTACAGAGTGCATAGTTTAATATTCAAGCCTCTCAAATTAACATGGTAACATCTAAAAAGTATATAAGTATGTAAATAAAATTATATTAAGGACCAAAAAACAGAGTATACCAAATTTTCAAATGTTCCTCTGAACATACGTCAGAACAAGGTATTAGTTTATCATTAAGAAACCAATCTGTATTATTTACATATGCTAAACTTCTGTTAACAAGAAAATAATCGTTTATAATTATTAAATTTATCTGCTCTTTTTATCCCCAAATTTAAGAATATAGAAGATATTTTTATAGTAAGTATTAAGGACCATTGATTTTAACTTTTTTTACTCTTTTTCAATTTAATATTGATCAATACCAACGTCTCACTGAAGAAGAAAAAAATTCCAAATTATAAAAGTAACAGTTTGGATGTGTAAAGCAGTAATATTTATAATACAGCAGTATCAAAAAATTGTTTACTTATCTGTCCACCAAATAACTCATAATTCAGTATGTGATGGGAGAGCATGGGCATGGGTTCAGGTTTTCTTCAGTTTGGATAATTTTTCTACTTTGTTAAATACCTAAAAAGATTCCAATTCTATTCTTATCCTAACCAAAATTCTCTTAACTTCTCAAAAAGATAAGTTAGCATAGGAGGAAAAATTCTTTTTATGCAGATTTTCAAGGTTTTTTTTTCCCCCCCACATAAATGCATCTTCATTTTTTTCCCTACAAGATAATGGTCTCCACATGGAGTGAGCAATCTCACCTTTTTACCAAACCAACTAGTCCATCTTTGGTACATATTTGCAGCCCTGAGCATTTGGTCATGCCATTCTTTCTATTGAAATGCCCTTCCCTCATGCTTCTTGCATCAGGGAACCATTTAACTAAAGCTGATGCCAACAAACTGTTAATATCAAGGCCAATGAATTCAGTTAGCCTCTCTACTAGCAATACTCTGCGTGTTTGGCATTTCATGAGACATTCTGTTCATCCTGCCCACCTCTCCTTCTCTAAGTAATATCCATCAGCAGCAGAAATAAATCTTCATTAAGCTATATTATGTACTAAATTCTGTTTTAAATGCTGGCACTACAGTGAGTTATAAGAGGCAGCAATTACATGATTAGGTACTATGCTGCTTGCTGAGACTACAATAAAGCTTTCTATGATTCACAATTTAGCTGGGGTTTCAGCTCCTTAACATTAAAATAAAAATAAATAATATAAACTATGATATAGTATCCAGTGCTTGTAAGAATGTAGGTAAGAACAAACTTCAAAGAAGGGAGAGATTGCTGTCAACAGGTGTAGTCCAGAAATATATTTTGGAGTAAAAACAAGTAAAGTAGGAAAGAAAAATATTCTAATAAAGAAAAGGAGTCAACGAAATTGTGGAGATGAGACTATATGGAGAATATATGGCGTGTTCACATAAGAAACAGAAAATTTGGGATTAAGGCCATGAATGCCAAAGTAAAGGGCCTCAATTTATTTTATAGAATAACAAAGAGCAAATGGAGACTTTTGAACTTTGGGTAACATGAAGAGAGAATTGTTTTACAAAGATTATTCTGGCCTCAGAGTGCTATATGGTTTAAGGGTAGGAAGATGCTTTAGGAGGTTTTTGTAGAAGACGGGATAAGATAATTGTGCTCTGCAACATGGTAGTGCCAGTGAGATTTTTTTTTAAGTGTAGGGATATTACAAAGAAAAATCAATAGAAATTTGTGAGTGACATAGAGAGTAATTTGTAGAGAGGCTAAGATTAGAAAAAAGTGCTGGTTTATGAACTTTTCTACACAGAGCAAAGTCAAGATCAGTGCCTGGAAGGTAGAAGGCAGAGAAAAATTGCCATGTTATAGACCTCATTTTTAAAAACTCAAGTGGACAACACTTTTGTTGTGGCTTATTGCCTCAAATTTTCCCTTCCTAGGTGGCCACATTTTGTCTTTTTCTATTTTGACCTACCCTTTGGCAAATAGAATCATTCAGTAAATCTTTTTCTTCTGTAATTCTTTTATTAGTCATTCATTTAAAATATACTTATTGAATGCATACTAAATAGTAGTCACTATGTTAGGTAGCAAGTATACAATGATGAACAGAAAAGATCCAGTGCCTACCATCATAATAATTATAGTATGAAGGAGAGAACATATATTTAATAAATAATTGTACAAATAATTATTTAATGTGATTATCATACATGCTATTAGGTAAAAATACAGAGGGCTATTAGAGTTTATAGCAGGAGGAATTAACCTAATCTGGTAAGAGGTTCTGAGAAAGGGTCCCAGACAAATTAATAATTTAATCTGAAACTTGAAGGATGAGTAGAAGTTAGCTAGGCTACAAAGAATGTGAGTGTGTGTGTGTGAGAGAGAGAGAGAAAGAGAGAGACAGAGACAGAGAAAGGGAAGAAGGGAAGGAGAGAGAGAGAGGAAGAGAGGGGGAGGAGAAATGAATATCTCACATGCAGGAAACAAGATATACAAGGGTTGTGAAGGCAAAAGAACTTTGTGTATTTCAGGAACACAGAGGTTGGTGTGGAGCAAAGAAAAGAAGAGAGAGAGATGAGTCAAAGATGGAGATAGAGAAACAGGTAAGAACCATATTGTCTAAATCTCATAGAACTTAGAAGTTTATCTATAGAGCAACAGAAAGCTATTAAAGGCCATTAGTGGGGAGTTTTAATGATCTGGTGAAAGTATGGGCACTGGAGTGAAGAAAGACAAGGTCAGAAACAGGAAAACCAATTAAGAGGCTATTCTTCCAAATCTAGGCAGTTGATAATGGTGGCTTGTAGTAGTTGCAATAGAGGTTGAGAGAAATAAACACATTCAAGACACATTATCAATGTATGGGAAGTAGAATTGAAAAGAATTGATAATGAGTTGGATATGAGTGAATGAGGTAAGGGACTTTCAAGGATGGCTCCCAGGTTTCTGAAAAGAAAAACTCAGTGGATGAAAAAGTCACTTACCAACACAGCTAATATTAGAAGACAAGCTGCTTTGATGCAGACAGATCATGGGTTTAGTTTCTGATAGTGAGGCACCAACATAGAATATTCAAGTAGGCCATTATGTGTATGGATCTTGAGATCAATTTGGATTTAATATTTAATATGAATGAAGCATTTTGGGTGGGAGAGTTCTGATAAGTAAAGTTATGTAAAAATAATTTCATCACCTATAGCTTCTATATTAGGTGAAAAAAATCTTCATCCAACATGAGTCTGGAAGCTTACAAACTAGATACATTTTATTCATTTAATTAAAATCCTGATGAGAAGTATCTTTTCAAAAGAAAGTCAACTCATTCGTCTAATAATAGGGTTAAGTGATTATTATTTATTTAAATGCAAGCAAAAAATGTCCAAGATCAAGTTTCTTCCTATACAGAAAGGCATGATATTTGGCAAGCTAACATGCCATCTCTCCCAATCTCTTCATAGTTTCCTTTGTTTTTTCTGCACAAGTAGAATTTTCTCAAGGATTACCTGTGGATTACAAAGCACATGTAGTTGAGAAGAAACCATGTAAAATATACCGCCTTCTCTCAGAAAATCAAATCTTTAAGAAATATATAAACTTTTGAAATGGAAACTGTCATAGGAATAATTATATACAGCTTTTCTCTAATGAACAAATCTTTTCCATCTCTGAATTATGTTGTGACAAACTTTGCTTGAAATCTTCTAATGAAAGGAAACCTATATTTCAAGATAATGATTCTACACAACCATTCAATCATGCACTTATTTCTTCATTTATTTATTTTTTCATTTATTCATTTGCTCTACATAATGATTAAATATATTTACAAATAAATAATAATCACTTAATTCAATTATTAGACAAATGAGTTGACTTTCTTTTGAAAAGATACTTCTCATCAGAATTTTAATTAAATGAATAAAATGTATCTAGTTTTTAAGTTTCCAGACTCATGTTGGATGAAGATTTTTTTCACCTAATATAGAAGCTATAGGTGATGAAATTATTTTTACATAACTTTACTTATCAGAACCCTCCCACCCAAAATGCTTCATTCAAATAATGGTAAATTAACAAAACACTATGGTCAATGCTAGAAAAGAGATAATTGGATAAAAAGATGAATCAGATCCAGGTACTTGTCCCTCAAGCAGCTTAAAGCCTGGTAGATATGAAAGTTGCAATAATAAAAGGAAAAAATAATAGTAAAAGACAGTACATAAAATGTCATAGTAATTCAGAAAGAGTCTGCTTTCAGCTGGTAAATGACTTAAGGTTTATGGTGGTCATTGTTGTCTACCTACTCAGAATATAGCTTTTATCTCCATTATGAGGCAGCCATGAAGTTAATGACCTGCAGCTCCAGGGGTGGACCTTGACTAGAACTCAAAAGTAGGCCCTGTATGATCTAATCTAATGATCATTTCTCTGGCCACATGAATGAACAGATGACCTAAGCTAATTCAGTGCCAAGCCAAGGACTTTTATTGAATTAGGTGGGGGGGGTGGGGTGGGAGATTTCTCTCTGTCTTGCTGTCCATGATGTGGGATGCAAACAGAAGGCTTAGAACTGCTGCAACATTGTGTAACCATTAAGAAAACCAACCTGAGCAGAGAGACTACTTGCAATCACGTATAAATGGCTTTGGAGCCTGATGAATGCACTTGAAGTATTCCCTTTATCTTCATTTTTCAGTAGCATGAGCCTTTATTTCCTTTATTAATCATAGCAATTTGTTTGGTTCTCTGTTATTTATAATCAAACGGTTCTAACTGCTAAAATATTTACAAAGGAATTAGCATCCAAGCTGGAATTTGAAAACTGGTTAAGATAAGAGCCTAGAGATGAAAAGAAACATTCCAGGCTGAAGGAAAGTAGGGATTTCCTGCAGTAAAATGTATCTGTTTGACTATAATAAGGACTGAACAAGGATACAGTGTAAAGGGATGTTTGAGGTAACTGTTCTAGAGGAAATGAATGCCTGACTAAGTAACCTGAACATCATTCTATAGATTAGTGATTTCTAATTATTAATCATGCATTTTATTAGAAAAATATCACTCTACACTTTTATATTTATTCACTTATTTATAAGTATATATTCTTTATTACTGTAATTATATGAAGAAAGTTTTAATATGGTTCTTCTCACATTGCAATGCCTCATCTTGTGTTTTCACTTAAATATGCTCACTCCTCTTTGCAGTCTCCTGTGGGACTATGACAAGCCACTGCAGATTTTTAAACAAGAACATTATATGTTAAGAACTATAGCTTAGAAAGATCCATAGGAAAGCAACATCTAAAATGAATTTATATAACTATACTGGAAATAAGACAATTTGTTAAGTAAGGGTTTTGTTTGCTCTTTTTTTTCAATAAGCCAGTAATCTAAGAATAATTGGAATTTTAAATTTGAGTAGAAGCAGTGGAAAAAAAGAGAAGGAGATGAATCCCATAGATATCATGCAGGTAGAATTGGTTAAAAATATATATTAAATATCAACTCAAACAGTCACATGATAGGAACTCAATACATTATAGTTTCCTTTTGATTTCTTTAGAACTGACCACACTTAGCAAGGGAAATAAAAATGGACTCAACACTAATAAGGCTGATTTCATGGCTGTATTTGTAAATGCTTGAAAGATGGGGAACAGAAATTTTTAAAAAATACACATTTATGGTCTACTGTAGGTTGGACATTAGAAAAATTAGGTAAGATGTAAAGAAAAAAGAATAGGGAAATCAAGGATAATCAGAAGAGTCTAGTTGAAAGTAGACCATGTGGTCAAGACTGAGTAGGAAGGCATTGGACGACAATGATCTTTTCTAAATAAAAGATGCTATAAGGTGACTAGAGACATCAATCACCTAGATTACACAAAATGCAATTTTGATCGTGGTGAGCGGGAACAGTTGAGGACTAATTTTGTCTGTCCCTGAAGAAGTTGTAGTTTGTTGATTCGCAATTTTCTTTGCTTTTATCAACAAGTGCTAAACCCAGAAAAATCAGATTGATACAAAATGAGAATCATTAAGTATAACCTGAAATTCAAGCACCATGTAAATGTGCTAGGTGGGAAATAAACCAGCAGAATAGTAAATCCACTGGCCAACTGGAAGCACTTATTTCCCACTAAAAGAAATGCCAGTGATCTAGCCTCAGCAAATAGTCTAGTATTTGTCATTATAGGGTATGAAAATCTCATCTACAAAGTATTCAATATTTTGCTTTTTCTTTCACTGCTCCTCTTTATATTTAAAGATCATTGTGCTTTAGGAAATAAAAAATTACATTCTGGGTACTATGCACTGATGTGAAACTGATTTTTCTTGATTTGTCAATGAGTGTATGGTTCACTTCCTTTCCTTGTATATTATCCATTTGTGCACATCTAAGCTAATATTAGATTTTTGTAAATACATGCTATACATATTTTAAGTACATAAATGCTTTTAATTTCATACTTTTGTCAGATATTACAAAAGATGTTCAGTATTGAAGAAATTACACAGTTCACTAGATAGCTATATTTTTTAAAATACTACCGATCAGTTGAACCAACTGGAAAATAGAAAAGGATGATCTTATTAGAATGACTCATAGCTATATCTTTTCATGTGTAGCTTCCAGACAGAAAAGGAGGGAAACTTCTAGCATGCTGAAAAGACAGACAGAGGGCCCAACCCACTAACCCCTTTCCTGTAGAAATCTCTCCATCACCTGTTTCCAAGTCCTGCAAAGACAGATCTATCAGAAACTTCTATGGGTGACCACCCTTCCAATGTCACCAGCACTTGTAAAAGACTCTTTGTGAAATGTTTACTGAAGTCTTAATGTTTAATGTTATGCAACTACTGTTTGCATGTATTTCTGCACTTCACAACCTAGAACACCACCTACTACTTTTCAACATGGTGTCCTGAGAAGAGCAGTCGGCTGAGAAACCTGACTACCCATCCAAGCTCTGTCACAAGTGTGGTAAGACTTGGGGCAGGATGCTCACTGACCTAAAAGTTCAGTCTCTTCCTCTGCCTCTAAATCTTTCAGAACTTGGGTTTTACACTACTTCATAACTCAGTGCTCTAAGACAAAACAAAACAAACAAAGTAAAAATCAACTTATGTTCTCAGGTATTGTCATTAAAAATGTTAAATTACTTTAGATCCTTTGGGGGACAAAACAAACAACTGCTTTGGTACTCCTTAGCCAGAAATTTGATTCTCTCAAGTATCAACCTCTGGGATATATTTCTCCTACTCTCCCAAGACTAGTCCCAAGAAAAAGGATGTCAAAGGTACTACACATTTGTATGCACATTCTTAATTCCTAGCTAAGCCTTCTATAAGCCCTATCTATTCTCTTCCGCAAAACAATAACCTTTTCAACTCTCGCTCTTAGTCCTAGACAAGATCAACTCCACAAATTTATTCCATATCTCTTTTACTCTTGGCCCCGCTGTAGATCTCTTTGACCTTTCTAAACAGAGAGCTTCCCAAGCAGAACACACACTTGACTTAACACCCCAGAGCAAAAGGTAGAAGAAAAATCTTCCACTGTAAGGGAGAGGAGAACCCTGATCTCTTTACTCCCACCTAATTCTGCACTTTGGTCATTAACTTGTTCACCTTTCAGGTGTTATGCCCGAACTTTGTAGGTATGTGCACACACACACACACACACGCACACATGCACATGTGTGCACTCGTCTTTTATATATAACCACCTTATTAAATGTGCTGTCATAATAAATACTTTATAGCTGAATTATAAAAACATAGAAAGACAGGTTACTAACCCAAGACCACACAGTTGAGAACCGTGGAGCCATCTGAATTTAGAGTAAAAGGGTAAGGATGTATAACAAAATAACTGTGCAGAAACATGGCTATTCCTATTTACCTATAATATCTTAGTAAAGGAACTTATGATAAAATCATGATTAGAAATCTGTTAAGAGCTTTATATTTGGGTAACTTTTGGTATAGAGATTTGTTGAAAGCTTTGTTGAACATCTAAAAAATTATATCCAATAGCTCATTCTTACCATACTTACATTTTATCATCTCATGCAGTCAGAAAAGGTTACCATGCATATTCACATTTCTTCTAGAAGTACAATCACACACTTTGGCCAGTTATGTGAAATGCATTTGGGAACATTTACTATCTCATTTAATTCTCAAGGCAAAATATAAGTAAGTAGTAATATTCCATTTTTAAGTTGAAGACATAGAAGATCAGGTAATTTATTCATTATATTTATTTATTTATTTAATATTGTATTTATTTACTTGAGAAAGAGAGAGCATAGGAGCAGGAGGAGGGGCAGAGGAACAAGGAAACTCTTCACTGAGCGGGGAGCATGACATGGGGCTTGATCCTAGGACCTGGAGACCATGACCTGAGCTGAAGGCCAATGCTTAAATAACTGAGCCACCCAGGCAAGCCTGAGGATCAGGTAATTTAAACTGCTTGTTCAGAGTCACCCAGTTTTGTTTTGTTTTTTTTTAAGATTTCATTTATTTATTTGACACAGAGAGAGAGAGATCACAAGTAGGCAGAGAGGCAGGCAGAGAGAGAGAGTAGGAAGCAGGCTCCCCGCTGAGCAGAGAGCCCAATGTGGGGCCCGATCCCAGGACCCTGAGATCATGACCTGAGCCGAAGGCAGAGGCTTTAACCCACTGAGCCACCCAGGTGCCCCCAGAGTCACCCAGTTTTATGTAGTAGCACAGAGATTCGGACCGTTTTGTACTTTACCTTTCTGCTAAAATTAAGTATCCTTGAATTTTTCCTTAGTTGTTTCTCAAATTCCACACCATTGCTGTAAAAAAAAAACCACACATTTATTCATTTGTAATAAAAATAATAGCCCCTACTCTTTATTACGATAGGATATTAATGCTATATTTCTATAATTTGATTTAATACCCACATCAACCTCATGAGGTAGATGTTATTATTGCTGCTTACAGACAAAAGAATTAAGACTCAAAAGAATTAACGAACTTGCTCAAGGTTGCTCAAGCAAGGAAGAGAAACAGGATTTGTGGACACATGGATGACTCAGATGGTTAACCATCTGCCTTGGGCTCAGGTAATGATTTCCGGGTCCTGGGATTGAACCGCCTGTTTCTCCCTTTCTCTCTGTTCCTCCCCTTCACTCAAGCTTTCTCTCTCTCTCAATGTCTCTCAAATGAATAAATAATTTAAAAAAAACAGATTTGCTTCAAACGCAATTATTTGATACTAAACACCATACTTTTATATTTTATATTTTTAAAAGATTTTATTTATTTATTTGTCAGAAAGAGAGAAAGCACAAGCGGGCAGAGTGGCAGGCAGAGGCAGAGAGAGAAGCAGGCTCCCTGCCGACCAGGGAGCCCGATGTGGGACTTGATCCCAGGACGCTGGGATCATGACATGAGCTGAAGGCAGCTGCTTAACCAACTGAGCCACCCAGGCATCCTTAAACACCATACTTTTAATCATCACACTAAAGTTTGTAGATCTAGAGATGCCTAGAATAAATTTTATTTACAGAGGTCATATTTAAATTCTGCCAGTACTCTGGTACAACAATCAAAGAAGCATTAAAAATAATGAAAAATAATGGGAAAAATTCTGCAGGAGGAGAGGAAGTATATGAGAGCTCTCTTTACTTACTGCTCAGTTTTTCTGTAGTCCTAAAACTGCTCTAAAAATTAAAGTCTGTTATTTTTTTTTAACTATATTATTTTTTTCACAGACCTATACCCCTGGGGCAAATAATGCATTGTGTGTTAATAAAAAAAAACTATATTATTCTCTCTTGAATGTCCCTTAAAATCACCAATGGATGGCCCAGTAATACAGTTATTGATAAGCTCTGAAACATCCTAAACACAGATCTATGAAAGAATGTAAGGATCCACATAAGGCAAATAGGTCATTTGTCTCCTAACAATTACATGACTGTTTCTGAGAGGAGTGGAAAGGCGCCTGGGAAAATCTACCATATAAAAGACATTTTCAATATCAGTGAAGCTGAATACCCTTTTCCCCCCACAATAACTGTCTGCTCCCTTGATCCCTGTACCCAGTTCCATGCCTGTAACAATTCTTGGTACCTTGTTGAGAACACTGCTTATTGATCCTCCCACAGAGTCACACTGTTAGGCTTGATTCCACATGTCTCTTGCAAAGCCCCTGACAACAATTTGATTTCCAGCTGAAGAATGCAGATCATACACATGTTAATGCTAAATTTTACACTGTAATAGCTCTCACATTAAATTTTAAGTCAGAGCACATAAACTCCCCCTCTGCCACCACAGAGCACGTCCAAAAAACTATAAATACAGGGGCACCTGGGTGGCTCAGTGGGTTGAAGCCTCTGCCTTTGGCTCAGATCATGATCTCAGGGTCCTGGGATCAAGCCCCGCATTGGGCTCTCTGCTCAGCGGGGAGCCTGCTTCCCCTTCTCTCTCTGCCTGCCTCTCTGCCTACTTGTGATCTCTCTCTCTGTTAAATAAATAAATAAAATCTTAAAAAAAAACTATAAATACATAATTTACTTCTAAAAAAGTAATTTAATACTCTGATTTATCATTAAACATTTTGAATGCCAGGTAATTTATTTAATCTTGGTTCAAAAACATTTGATTGTTCAATCTTTACTAATAATTATATTATGGTATAACAAAAATTATATGGTCTATATGCTGAAAGTATCTGATAAAGCCTTACGCCTAAAAAGGGGAATGGGCATAGCCTTATATGATTATGATCTTGCTGTTTGGTCTAGTAAAAAATATCTCTAGCCTTTTCTTCCTGACATATTTATAGATAAATATTATCTGTACATTGAATACTGCTAGTTTATGTGCTTCTTTGTTGATTTTCTTCCACGGTACAAATGGAAACATTTGTATTCTGTCCCTTCTACCTTTGGTATTTTAAAAACTATGCTATCACTTTATCTTACATTTTCATGAGTTATGGCCTAGACTCTAAATATAACCTATTCAGACCTTGCAAGGGATTGAAAATGTAAAGAAACCAGAAAAATAAAGCTTACATGACACAGTAACTGGAGGATATATTGATTTTAAAATGGATAAAATTAGATCTTTTTCCTTGCAGGGAGGGAATGTAATGTAATATTACAGGAAGGGAGAGATAAGAGTAATATATATTTATATTTTATATTTTATATTTCAACATAGGAAAATATCTGACTAATTGACTAAAGGACTTTGTTAATGCTGATCTAGAATAAGCATTATGGAACTTAGTGACAGGAACAATTAGATATTATAGTAGCTGATGCAGCACATATCCAGGGATGTGTAAGTAAATATAGAAAATGAACAATGGCAGAAACAGCCCTTAGGGATTCGATGATTCAGACTAAATTGACCCAGAGAGATTGTGTGAAGTTTTGAGTTTGTGATGAAAAAAAGCTCCTCTGGAATTTTTGTTCCATTTGAGAAGATAGGCAGTAGCAACTCATGTTTAGAGCTTGTGAGAATCATATGCAAAAAGAGATAACCATGAATAAATAGAGTTTTAAATGGTATGGAAATAATATAACCTGAGTTTTCAAAATAAGCACATGATATGATACATGGAGAATATTTTGTAGGAAGGCTACAGTGAGAGAAGTAGATATACATTATTTCTCCTTCCCAACATCCATTTCCTCATGTCTTGGATATAGTGCTTTGATGTTCCTTTAGGGAATGACCTTTCCCATCTTTCTATCCCTGTGGACTGGGTGGGGCTGCCCCACTTGAACCAGAATTTCACATAGCTTCTTTTGAAAAATTAAAGCAATATCTCCTTCTGGTCCAGCACCTCATTCTGGGATGCCCATAGGACCCAGACCAGGTTCATGAGAACCCTACCCTAGACTTTTACTATCGCAAAAAATTGGAAAAGAGAAGTAATCTTTCTCTGGGATGGAGAGCTTTTCTAAAATGAAGCCAATGCAGTTATGAGACACTGGAAGTAATCTAGAAAGGGATAATGGGTGACTTGATTTAGATGGGTGGAAAGAGATAGAGAGGAGTAGGCATATGGCTAACATATGTTTGAAGTAGATTTGAATGACCTTCCTAATGAAATATATAGAAATAATGAAGAAAAATACTTTAACTTTTGCTTTATGAGTCAGGATAAATGGATGATGATGCCAAATAGCATGAGCAAAGATAACGAAACTTAGTTTGGTGAATAAGGAACTCAACAAATCTCTACTTGCACTTGT
The DNA here is from genome assembly GCA_003697995.1 of Taxidea taxus jeffersonii. Classification (NCBI taxonomy): domain Eukaryota; kingdom Metazoa; phylum Chordata; class Mammalia; order Carnivora; family Mustelidae; genus Taxidea; species Taxidea taxus. The sequence goes on from RCUC01168052.1 coordinate 42,499, forward strand.
TCAATTTGAGAGAACATTGCCCCTCTTGAGTGGATATGTCAGGAAGATAATTAGGTATATGAATCTGAATCTTAGGAGAGTATATGAACTGTATATAGAGGTTGAATTTGAAATAGGTATGGAATGACTACAGAGAATTTAATGGGGCCCAGATCAAGCCTTAGGAAATTCCAATAAAGTAAACTGAAAAGGAGCAGAGGATCAGAAGATAGCAATCATCAAATATTCGTTATAATCCTTTTACAAATATGAATCATAAAGAAGAATCTTAATGGATGCTTAATTCAAAAATGCTGAATATGGCCTTTGCTGTGAAGAAACTCCTGTGATCCCTTAGGACCATTAAACCAACGTCTCTATGAAGTTACCATTTTATTGTTATTTAGAAAATTGTGCTTTCTGAAATTTCTATTCACTTCTACTGAGGAAAGTTTTCCACTTGACCATTTGTTCCCAGAAAAAAAATAAATGCCAAAGATTCTGAATACTTCATGAACCTACCGGATCTTTCTAATCTAGAAACTAATTCACTTCATTTTGAGGGCTGTGAGAGGAAGTCAAGGAGAGCTGCAACAGAGCAGAGGCCAACTGAGGGAGGAATGCATCAGTAAGTCGTCATACTTTCCCTGCCTCTTTCCAAGTGCAGGACTTTGGATGAACCAAATGTTCTGTCTTGCTGAAGACTTAATTTTAAAAAATTTTTTAAAAAGTGTGAACTTTCACAGAAATAGTTCTAAATTTAGACAGAATATGATTATTTATACTATTGTACAACAAAACCATTAGTTGGTGTTTTCGTGACTCATCATGATTCCATTTTTTTGTATCCTAAGAAAGACAAATTCAAAATGGCAAATTACATCAATTAGTAGGCACTTAACAGTAATATGATATTTTTATAAGGCAAAATAACTCCATGTGTTAGGCTCCATATATCACCCTAAAAGTCCCCTGGACTGAAAGGAAGAGGGGATAGCCCCCATTTAACAAAACTATCTAGGCATTGTAGATGCTGTAGTAAAGAAGAGAGAATTACTGCTCTTTAGGACTTCAAATTCAAGTAAACAAAACATATAAGTAAACAAAAATGTAATAGCTTAGGGACACCTGGATGGCTCAGTCAGTTAAGCCTCTGCCTTCAGCTCAGGTCATGATCCCAGGGCCCTGGGACTGAGCCCCACATCAGGCTCCTTGCTCAGCCAGGAGCTGAGGGAGGTGCTCCCCCTGCTTGTGTGTTCTCTCTCTCTCTCTCTGACAAATAAATAAATAAAAATATTTTTTAAAAAATAAAAAAGGTAGTAGCTTAGATAATGATAAGGATCTATTCTTTATAGATAATAAAGACTAGATAAAGATCTATTCTTTATGAAAATAGAGAAACCATAGTGATTGGAGTGTGGGGGTAGTTATACCCATTGGGTATGTTTGGGAATTACAGTCAATGTGCATCCTCTCTTACTTCCATGAGAGACCACGTGCCTTGTCTCTGGTTGACCCATAGTCGCTGGTCACAGTTGCTCTCATTATAGCTGATGACATGAGAAGGAAAGGAAATACATCACTTAGAGTATCTTTCTTCCAGATCACATATGCATGAATTCTGTAAGCCCAAAATATCCTTCCTCCCTCAAGAAACTATTGCTACTAAATTCACTATATGCCTCATCGCCTCATCCTCTATCCCAGCTTCTGTGAGGAGTCTGTGTGCACTGTGTGCACTGTGGCAGTAGCACTGTGAGGATGTATGTTCTTTCAGCTATCTCTGGTTCCATTCTCATGTCTATGATTCTCAGTGTGTCTGCTCCCTCACCTACCAGTCCACGCATACTTTCTTTTACTCCAAAATAACGCCATTGGGGTTTTTGGAACTCTCCTTACAATCCCACCAGCTTCCCCAAACACTACTTTAACTAAAAAATAAGTGACTATCAAGAAACCTTTCATGGCTCTCCCAAAGAGAGGTTGTTCATTTAACATTCTAGAAAAGAATAACCAATAATAACAGCAAAGATTTATTGTGCATACAAGCACTAACTTAGACTGTACATGAATTTATTTCATGAATAAATTTCATAAATTCATTTCATTTCATTACTACAACACTCCCATGAGGTAGATACCTTTATCCATATTCTGCCTCAGTATGAAACTGAGGCAGAAAGGGATTAAGTAACTTTCTCAAGGTCACAGAAATATGGAGAGATGAAGCCAGCAAGGGAACCCAGATAGCCTGATTAAGAGCTGCTGATACTCTTGGACAATATTCTCTTCTTTGATAGCTCAGGTTAGAAATGGAGCTTGAGTCCGCATTGTTGCCTTGTTCCACAAAAGTTCTTCCACATATTCCAAAAACTTTCATTCCTTGTTGTTTTCATCCACCAAGCCCCTGACCAGTTCATCTCATCCACTAAAGATTTTGGTCCCTAGGATATGGGATCCCTTCCCTCCTCAATTCCTGCCATTATTTCAGGAAATTCGAAGTCCACCTGGACAATCTATCCAACATCATATTCTAATGGTTCCCTGACTTCCTTATCATTAACAGTATATCTCACATTATCTACCACCAATCCCCTATAACTTGTCGCTGAAAAAATGTCCAGTTCCAAAATCACAGACATTTTGCTCTCTGGTAAATATTCCATGTGTGCCTTCTCAGGAACCCCAATTCTCATTGTTCTTCAGTGTTTGAACCTTCAGCTCCACCTTTTCACTTTTTTTCCCCAAAATATGCAACTCTTTATACTTTTTATTTATTCTAAAATCTTTCGTTCCAGTCATTTTGGTACCAATATACTAACCTCCCTTGTCCACGTGTTCTTTCAAAACCTCCAATGAGAAAAACCCAAACCCCGAACCCAACAATTTTTTATGACCTGTGTCTGTGTCTACACTCAGATACCTGAACACTCCTAAAGGGATTGGTATTTCTATGAATTCAGTAAACACCCTCACCTACCCACAATCTGAATACAGTTCTCTATTAGTCTTGATCTAATTTCAATAACAAATATTTCACATTTCACCTATTATTTACAAAGCATGATACCCTTTCTGTACTCTCCACTTTCAGCAGATGATTGCACTATATTTCACTAAAATGACTGAAACCATCAGGAAGGAATTCATCCCAACACTCTGTTGCCAAATATATCACTAACCTGCATTTGTACCAATCTCCTCCTCCCGCTTTCCTGATACAAAAAAAAAGTACACGTTTCTCCTCCTCTTTTGTTTTTAAAGATTTTATTTATTTATTTATTTGACAGAGAGAGACACAGTGAGAGGGAAACAATCAGGGGGAGTGGGAGAAGGAGAAGCAGGCTGGGAGTGGAAGAGGGAGAAATAGGAAGCCCGATGGGGGGCTCGATCCCCGGACCCTGAGATATAGACCTGAGCTGAAATCAGATGCTTAATGACTGAGCCACCCAGGCACCCCACTCCTCCTCTTGAAAGCCAGTATGTCTATATGTTATCTGTGTCCTGTCCCTCTCATATTCTCCAGAAAATATGCTAACATCTAATGCTTTAAATTTCAGGGCCTCTGTGACCCACAAGTTTTGCTGTAACCCACAATAAGAAATGTATATTACATTGCAAACCAATACATATATATACTATATGTGTCATATATAAAATATACACTAGATACAAGAATCTTGTATAAATGTAAAAAATACATCTTACTGTGGATTGCAGAGGACAATTTATACAAATAACCAGAACAAAATTTCTTAACATTACCTTATGTTGCATGATACACTGATATTTTTTCTTCTTTTCTTTTCCTTTTTTTTCTTTAATGTTGGTCCCCAGTCACTAAATTAATGTTACAATGCACTAATGAGTCATAACTTGCAGTTTGAACCACAGTGAATTATTCTATTCCCCTGTAACTTTATATTTGAATTCTTTCATCTAAAATTTTTTTTAAAAAGATTTCACCCCCAACTGCTCCTTCAGCTCATATCTTCTACACATTTAGACTTACAAAAGTCAAATAACTTTTATTCTCCACTTGTGTGTACCACTAACTTCTCAGACCAGTCTAACCTGTCTTCTGCCCCCCTACTCCATGGAAGCCACTTTCCTTAAGCTTCCATTAATGACCAGCAACTAAATTCAGTGGACACGTTTCAGCTTCACCCTAGTCAGTATTTCAGCAGCATTTAATGGTTAGCCACTCCCTCCTTCTTGAAAGACAAAATTTTCCTGGCCTCCTTGGATATCACATTCCATGGGTTTTCCCTCCCTTCTCTCTGCTTTACCTTCTTTCAGTGTCTTTTTGCTGTCTCCTCTGTCAGACTTGGAAATATTGAAGGCCATCTATTCATTTCTCTGTTCTCAGCATCTCTTTCTCACTCCTCCTTTAGCTCTTGCTCTAGGTCTTGCTCTTATTGTTAGAATTACCATCTGTATTTAGGAGACAACTGAGATGTCCTATTTATAAGCTAGAGGTCTCTGGACATTAGCTATGTAATACGACTCCCTTCCCCTGGAGAATACACAAATGTCCTTAATAATTCACAATCCAAATCTCCTGAGTCACTTCCAAGCATATGCAGTTACATAACAGAGAACTACTGCTTTTTATATTCTGAGCTCATGATCCTGACTGCTTTAGCACACTTAGGATTGACTGTATAATTTTTGGTGTATCAAAGAATATCAGGAATTCATCTGCATTTCCTATTTAGTTAAATTCAAGGTTTCCTTTTCTCCCTTTAAGACTTCTGTATCTCTGGAAGTTAACAGCTTCTCTTGGAAGTCAGCTGGAAGCCTTTGAAACTTACATGCTCAGTATCTGAGACATAGATTTTCATGATGTATGAATCATCACACCAACCTTTCTTAGCTTTGAAAATTCTGTGATCTGTTCCAAGGGATTTGGCAATTTCTCCTGTCTTTAATTGCATTGTCTGGAGTGTGACCAGAAGTCCTTTTTCAAATGTCTCAATGAGAAAATGAACCTCATCGTTATATTCTTGTGTATTTTTCTCTAATTAGGTACACTAAGTCATGTGGTTGATGCTTTAAAAATGTGTAGATAATGCCCCAGCAACAAATTTTGCTCAATTTATAAATTTTCATCTTGCAGATCCACGTCATGCTCTTCTGTCTTTTCACTTCAGCGTTGCATCCCAGTGTAATAATTTTTATTATTATTTATTTATTTTATTATTTATTTATAATTATTATATTATTATTATTTATTTATTTTGGGCGCAATTATGGTCCAAATTAAATAAAAATTCAATTTTCTGTTTGTTTACTGATTTGCAAGTAACCTAGCTGAACGGATAATTAAATAGTCACCTACACATAGTTACATTCATAGGCATGGAGGATCACGTGGCAACTTACTGCTTTATCAAAGTTTTGGGATTCAGTGTGGATTATGATTAAAAACTGGCCAGGGGCGCCTGGGTGGCTCAGTGGGTTAAAGCCGCTGCCTTCGGCTTGGGTCATGATCCCAGGGTCGTGGGATCGAGCCCCACATCGGGCTCTCTGTTCTGTGGACAGCCTGCTTCCTCCTCTCTCTCTCTCTGCCTCTCTGCCTACTTGTGATCTCTGTCTGTGAAATAAATAAATAAAATCTTAAAAAAAAAAAACTGGGGGCGCTGGGTGGCGCAGTGGGTTGAGGCCTCTGCCTTCGGCTCGGGTCATGATCCCAGGGTCCTGGGATCGGCCCCGCATCGGGCTCTCTGCTCGGCGGGGAGCCTGCCTCCCCCTCTCTCTGTGCCTGCCTGTCTGCCTACTTGTGATCTCTCTCTGTCAAATAAATAAATAAATAAAAATTTAAAAAAAAAAAAAAAACTGGCCAGAGGGGTGCCTGGGTGGCTCAGTTGGTTAAGCAGCTGCCTTCAGCTTAGGTCATGATCCTGGAGTCCCGGGATTGAGTCCCGCATCGGGCTCCCAGCTCCATGGGGAGTCTGCTTCTCCCTCTGACCTTCTCCCCTCTCATGCTCTCTCTCACTCTCTCTCTCTGAAATAAATAAATAAAATCTTAATTAATAAACAAACAAACAAATAAATAAATAAATAAAACTGGCCAGAGGACCAGAATAAGAAGGCATCCAGATGGCCAATGCATGAAAAGATGCTCAATATCACTCATCATCAAGGAAATGCAAATCAAAATGACAATAGACTATCACCTCATGCCTGTTAAAATGGCTAAAATCAAGAAGACAAGAAACAACAAGTGTTGGCAAGGATGTGGAGGAAAAGAAACCCTTGTGCACTGTTGCTGGAAATGTAAGTGGGTATAGCCTCTGTGGAAAACAGTATGGTGCTTCTACCAAAAAAAAAAAAAAAGTTTTTATTTAACTTTAAATAGAAACTCTACAGGATCCAATAATTCCACCATTGGGTATTTACCCAAGGAAAAGGAAAACATTAACTTGAAAGGATATATGCACCCCTATGTTTATTGCAGCCTTATTTACAATAGCCAAGACACGGGTATAACCTACGTGTCCATCAACAGATGAATGTACAAGAAAAATGTGGTATATATACACCATGGAATATTACACCACCATAAAAAAGGATGAGACCATGCCATTTGAGACAACATAGATGGACATAGAGGGCATTTTGCTAAGTGAAATAAGTCAGAATGAGAAAGACAAATATGTTCCTTATGTTTCTACTAATAAATTCAATCTTTAAAAAATGAATAAACAAAAAGCAGAATCAGAACTATAAATAAGAGAACAAACTGATGTTGCCAAGAGTAGGAGTTGGGGGCTGGGCAACATGGGTGAAGGGGAGGAGGGGGATATAGTTCTCCACTTATGGAAAGAGTAAGTCAGGGGAATAAAAAGCAGAATGTAAGGAATACAGTAAATGATATTGTAATAGTGAGGTAATAGGACAGATGGTAGCTATACTTGTGGTCATAGCATAATGTTTGAACCTGTCAAATCACTAAGTTGTATACCTGAGGCTAATGTAACATTATGTATGTAACATTGTGTGTTAATTATACTAAAAACAAAAACAAAATAAAAAAAACAGTGTAATAAAAATGGCAACATTAAAAACCAATAACAAATGATGTTACCTTAAAAAAATTTCAACATGGATTGTACAGTGTACCTTAACTTCAAAATGTTAAAGTGGGGAGACAGTCCATCTCTAAATCAAATAAAAACATCCCTCACTAAAATTTGCTGATTAAATTAACTAGTAAAATAGCAAAGAGTTAGTATACATTTTGGTTTTCATGGTCTAGTTGTTATGGGGACATAAGCAATTATAAAATTATAGTGACATGCTGTTAATTAATACTTTTTTTTTTTACTTTAAAAGATTTATTTATTTGTTAGAGAGAGAGAGAGCGAGCACAGGTAGACAAAGTGGCAGGCAGAGGCAGAGGGAGAAGCAGGCTCCCTGCTGAGCAAGGAGCCTGATGTGGGACTCCATCCCAGGACACTGGGATCATGACCTGAGCTGAAGGCAGCTGCTTAACCAACTGAGCCACCCAGGCGTCCCTACATGCTGTTAATTAAATGGCTTAAACTTAGTGGAAGAAAGAGCCCAAAATATTGAGTCATCTCTGAAAAAGTGTTAACTGAAATTTATATTTGGAATGTTTTACTCAATAAGAAGAGTGCACTTACTTAAAAACATTTCATCAAGTCCTGTTAATAATTATTACTGAAGTTACTAACCAAAAAAAAGACTTTTTTTAAAAAAGATTTTATTTATTTATTTGACACAGAGAGAGATCACAAGTAGGCAGAGAGACAGGCAGAGGAGGAGGGGGAAACAGGCTTCCTGCTGAGCAGAGAGCCAGATGCGGGACTTGATCCCAGGACCCCAAGATCATGACCTGAGCTGAAGGCAGAGGCTTTAACCCACTGAGCCACCCAGGCGCCCCCCGCAAAAAAAAGAATTTTATCCCTGATTGGACTAATTCATGTATGTTAAAAGAATCAATAATCAAAATTTGACTTGAGTACAGAAGCACCCTTTAAAATATATCAGTATAAACCAAATAATTTTCAACTCTACTAGGGTTATTTGATCATAATACATTGTTCTCCTGGTTCTTTTTCATGACCAGTCATGAAATAAAACCTCCCCAGTAAATGCAGTGCCTCTACCAATCCAGCAAGGGGACTCCAAAAAAGGGACAGCCAATCTGAAAGAGACTCCCCAAATCAAGTTAAAGATGTTTACATAGTAGGGGTTTTCCTACATATGTAATCAGATTTGGCCACTGTAATGACCAAATAATTTCCCCAGTTACCATTTCCAAAAATGGTTGTGTTAACTTACTGATTGCATTGGGAAAGGGGTATGAGGTGGAAAATATAACTTGTGTAATCAATTGACACAAAGGTTGGCCCTGGTCAGCCAACCTCATATTATTTCCCTTCTAGAGAAACAGTATTGAGTAAAGATTAAAGGCACAGACTACTGAATCAGATTGTCTAGTTTCAATGGTAACTCTGCCCTTTTTAGCTGTGGGACCTTGGAAAAGTTAGTTACCCTCTCTGTCCTTTTAGTTACTTCTGTGAAAGAGGGAAAATAAGAATACCTACCTTATAAGATTATTTGTATGAATGAATGATATAATACAAATAAAGATCCTAGAATAGAACTGGGAAAAAGCTTTTGATACTGATATTACAAATTTAATGTGACTGTTTTATTTCCTAAACTGGTTAAGAAATTGCTTCAGGACAGGGACCAAGGCTTAATTTTATTTTCACTTCCAGTATTAGCATGCAGTAGGTATTTGGTGAACACTTACTAAAAAATAACACAAAATGTATTCTATTTGAGAAGAACATTATAGTATTGACTAGAGTTTAGATTCTAGATGACAAGGATTCTATATGAATCCTTCAGAATAAAATAATTATACCAAAGCAATACTGTAGATAAATTACATAGACCCATTTTTTCAAAAGTCCATAGGTATGTTTAGGTTGATATTATTTTCACAAGACTGTGCTGCCAGCTTTTAAATAGAAAAATTCAAGATCAGCATTTCTTAAATGATATTTTGTGGACATATTTATGGAATTATTATCTATAAGGTTTTTTAAAACTATGATTTAATGTTAAGTAATTTAATGTTAAGATTTAATGTAAGCATATTCTAGATTATCTGAAGACCTTCTTAAATATAAACCAAAACTCAAACCCAGATTGTGTTTATGATGATTATATTAATATCCAACTGCTTTTTATTATACTTCTTAATTTTATTCTTATACATTGAGAAAAATTCACATTTATATAAACAATTTAATAAAATTTTATAATTACCTTTGGGAAATGTAGAGAGATACAAAACACAATCCATGAAAGAAAAATGGGTAAATTGGACCTCATCAAAATTTAAAACTTTTGTCCTAGAGAAGACTCTGTTAAGAGATTTATAAGATGAACCACAGTCTAGGAAAAAATATTTGCAAACAACACAAAGGACTAATATCTAGACTATAAAAAGGACAAAGAATAAGTATCTGGATCATATAAACAACTTGCAAAACTCAACTATGAAGAGTAATCCAGTTAGAAAATCGACAAAAGAATAATGGACATGTCACCAAGGGATAAAATAAAATGGACCATCTATATATCACCAAAGAGGATAGACCGATGGCATGTGAAAAACTGTTCAACATGATTTGCCATTACAAAAGTGAAAATTAAAACTGCAATGAGATCTTACTACATACCTATCAGATGGCTAAAATTAAAAACAGTGACAATACCAAATGCTGGCAAGCATGCAGAGAAACTGGATCCCTCATACATCGCTGGTGGGAATGTGAAATAGCACAGCCACTGTGGGACAGTTTGGCAATTTTCTTGTAAGCTAAACGTACACCTACTATATGACCCAGCAGTTGCACTCATGGACATTTATCCCAGAGAAATGAATACTTATGTTCATACAAAAACCTATAGAAAGATGTTCCTAGCAGCTTGACCTGTAACAGCTGAAAACTGAAAAAAAAAAAAAAACCTGCTCCAGCGGGTGAAAGGTTAAACAAATCGTGGCACATATGTACCACGGAATACTACCCATCAGTAAAAAACAATGAAGTATTTATATGTATAACAACATGGATAAGTCTCCAGGGAATTATGCTTAGGTGAGGGAAAAAAAAAAAAAACTTAGAGATCTCATGTTATATAATTCCACTCATAACACTGTAGAAATTGCCAAACTATAGAGACCACATTGGTGGTTCTGGAAGGAACTGCAGAGTGTTTGAGAGGGTACAGTAAGGGGACGCCTGGGGTAGCTCAATTGGTTAGCATCAGACTCTTGATTTTGGCTTAGGTCATGATCTCAGGGTTGCAATTAAGTTTCTTTCTTTCCCTCTGCCTCTCCCCACCCCCCCCCTAAAAAAACAAAAAAGGATACAATACCTACTCTGGTAGTGATGGAATTGTTTTGTTCCTTGATTGCCATAGCAGTTACACGAACTGATACAGGAAGACACAATTGCTTACAACTAAATACAGGCAGGGAAATGCACACATGCAAGGAGTACAGGTAAAACTGGGGAAATTGAAAAAGATGAATTGATTGTATTGATCTCAATTTCTTCATCATGGCATGTGTATTATAGTTTTACAAAATATCACCATGTGAGGAGAAACCATGTAAAGGGTCCATGAGATACCTCAGTATTATCTTTTTTACAGCTGCTTATGAATCTTCAATCATCACAAAATTAGAGTTTATATAAATTTTTTTTAAAGATTCACTTGTTTATTTTAGAGCGAGCTGGAGAAAGAGAGAGAGAGAGAGAGCATGCGCACAAGAGTGGGAAGGGGCAGAGGGAGAGGAGAGAGAGTAAGAGATGCCCCTGCTGAGCACAGAGCTAGAGGCCTTGGGGCTCCATCTCACTACTCAGATCATGACCTGAGCCAGCAGAAACCAGGTGTTGGATGCTCAACCAACCAAGCCACCCAAGGACTCTGTTTAAATTTTTTTTTTTTTTTAGGGACGCCTGGGTGGCTCAGTTGGTTAAGCAGCAGCCTTCGGCTCAGGTCATGATCCCAGCGTCCTGGGATCGAGTCCCACATTGGGCTCCTTGCTCAGCAGGGAGCCTGCTTCTCCCTCTGCCTCTGCCTGCCACTCTGTCTGCCCGTGATCACTCCTGTGCTCTCTATCTGACAAATAAATAAATAAAATCTTAAAAAAAAAAAATTTTTTTTCAAACTTCCTCTATAGAATAAAAGTAGCTTTAAAATATTGCCCTCTCCCCTTTTTTCTGAGAAACTTTCTCTGTGAAACTTTAATATATGACCTAACAAATATGCGTCAGGCACCCACAGAATTATATAATGACATTGCATTAGGCATTTAAAAGGGAAAGTAGGATTTAACTTCAGCTACAAAAGAACACTTAACTGAGATGGTAATAGCAATTAACTACACAAATACAACAACATATATTAGTGTTTTGTTGTGTTAATTCTGTAACACATGTAAATATTATAAAGTAAATATATATTATATATATAATATATATAATATTATAAAGTAAATATTACGTAAATATTATAAAGTAAACTTATTTTGAATGCTTTAGATGGAGCCCCAGAATATGAACTCTGCATTTAGAATGGCTGGGTTTGAATTAAGTCTTAGTGACCTACCAGCTGTGATAACTTAGGTGAGTTAATGAACTCCTTTATGCCTCATTTTCCTAATCTGAAAACTTGCAATATTAAAGTACCCATCTCAGTTCTTGTGAGGATTATTTAATGGAAAGAGCTGAAATAGGTAAGTGTTCTTGTTGTCATATTTAGTAAGGAATGTAAAAGAACAGAATGATCCCGTGTTCTCAAACATTATTAAAAAGTATGAAATCATATTTAGATAGACAAGTTTAAAAATGTATATATTTAGACATTATTTTGTTAACTTTTGGTGTTTTTGAAGAGCCTTGGACTGTCAGTTTGTAGTAAATATGGAATCCTCTATTTTGGAAATTTATGTTGATCAAATTGTTCTTGACTTCCGAACTTTTGTGGTTTGTGTAGCTAGTTTCAGACATATTTACTTATTTCCAATGATGAAAAATGAACTGAAATATTATGAAACAGATACCCAAAAGTTTAACTAGTGAAGTATTCTTTACCTTAGGTCTTGAAAATGGCAATGCTACCAGTAAAAGATTTAAAAAGGTGGATTTTTTTTCATAAAAACAGTAATTACTTAACACATCTGAAGCTGAAAAATCTGGATTTCCTATTTTATTTTATTATAAATAAGAATATATTCTGAACTGGTCCCATTAAAATCTGATGTCCTTAAATTTCCTAGCAGATGTTTTCTACTTCCCTCTTATTTATTTTTTCCTTTCCCTTATATTAGCCCCCTTGCTCTTCCACTTCTCATTTTATGGAATTATTTTTCCAGAGAAGTAATATGTGTGAATAAAAATATATCATAGAGCCTGATAACACTTCATAACATTTTTTATTTCCAAAATTCTTTGAAAATCATCATTACTTCTATTACTTGATAGGTCAGTAAAATGTGACTGCATTTTATTAAAAGAATCATGTTACCTGCACTGGTCACATTATTTTTTAATTTCTATTTTCCAATGGCAAATACTGTGTAGAAGTTGCTATTTTATTTAAACCATACCAAGTAGATATGGTAGAGGCCTATTAGACTCCTAGCCACCTCAACTACTGTATAAAATTACTCCCAAGGATATATTTTTTAATGCTGTTTCCAGGCTGGTTTTGAATAACTGAAGTGTTCACAGTTCCCATGGGAAAGATATTTCATAGCATGATTTTAGTATTGGAACATTTTTTGTGAAACTATATTTACTTAAAACTTCTGTTCTTATATTATATTGTTTCTCCTCAGTTCTCAAACATATTCTGCTTTGATTTTTATGAATTCCTCATTCAGTTATCTCATAACCAACTCATGAAGATTTTCTTTTCTTTCTTTTTTTAAATATTTTATTTATTTATATGAGAGAGAGAGAGAGAACACAAGAAGAGGGAGGGTCAGAGGGAAAAGCAGACTCTCTGCCAAGCAGGGAGCCTAATGTGGGAATCTATCCTGGGACTCCAAGATCATGACCTGAGCCAAAGGCAGACACTTAACCAACTGAGCCACCTAGGTGCCCTTATGAGGATTTTATCACTAATATTTCCTACAAAATAATTTGTATTGCCTTCATTATTCAAAGAAATGGGAAAAAGACTAAGTATATGTTATTCAGAAACCCAGATAATTGACCAAATATATGATTTTTAAATATCTACTTATATGATAACTCTTAAGCTGACTCATTTTTCAGACTCTCAGAAAAGAAAAAGTGCATTATAAATATAGTTTAAACATCAAGTGGAAACATTGCTAAGACAGAAAATTATGGAAAAAATAAGAAAGGATTGGTTTAACCATACAGCAAGCCAGGTGAGGAGATTAGCTCAGTTTTAAACTATCTGAAAACAATTATTCTATATATATATTTTTTTTTTCTAAGATTAGCCAACAGATGAATATAAACTTTTAAGTTTTTTTTTTTTAGTTTTTTTTTAAGATTTTATTTACTAATATGACAGAGATCTCAAGTGGACAGAGAGGGAAACAGAGAGAGGCAGGGAAGCAGGCTCCCCACCAAGCAGAGAGCCCAGATGCAGGGCTCCATCCCAGAATCCTGAGATCATGACCTGAGCTGAAGGCAGAGGCTTTAACCCATTGAGCCACCCAGGTGCCCCTAAACTTTTAGTCTTTAAGATTTGGATGACTATGACTGGTACAAATATGCAAGACAAATACATTTATAAATAGATAAAACTCTAGGTATAACATTGTAATATATAAAATTTGATGCAAGCACATTGGATTTGGTAGAAATAGTGGTCACCAAAGAATATTCCAGTAGCATAAATTATAAATGATAATGTTATATAGGCAGAAGACAATCAATGGATCTGTTAGTTAAAAATGAAATAAGAAAAAATGATATTAATGAAAATAATAGTAAATTTAAAATGAAAATGGCAAAACTGTGGAGAAAAAAATTATCAATAGATTAAATTGATATAATGACATCTAATCCCCCAAATATATTTTTTATTTCCCCCCAAATATTTTCACACCAAAAATAATCAGTTTGTTAATCTGATTAAGATATTTAATATGCATGAACAAAAGGCAAAATGATTTAAGGATCAAAATCTAAAGTTCAATATTCATTGATGAAAAATAGATCAAAATATTCCATTTTTATATATAAGACATGTAATTAAGACTGATTTTTAAAACCAAAAATAAACTATTTTAACGGGATTTAAGATAAGACCAATTATTCACTATTACTTCATTTAACAAAAGCATTTGCTGAGGAACTTGTTTTTTTAAGATTTATTTATTTATTAGAGAAAGAGAGAGTGTATGAGCTTGGGACGGGGGTGGAGGAGTTGAGCACAGGGAGAGGGAGAGAGTCCCAAGCAGACTTCACACTGACCCTGAAATGATGACCTAAGCCAGAACCAAGAGTTGGTGGCTTAACCAACTGCACCATCCCAGTGCCCCTGCTAAGGAGCTTTCTTTTTCTTCTGTTTTTGTTTTGTTTGTTTCTTTGTTTGTTTTGCTTTTTGCTTTTTTTAAAGATTTTATTTATTTATTTGTCAGAGAGAAAAAGTGAGAGAGAGAGGCAGGCAGAGGTCTCCCTCCCTGCTGAGGAAGGAGCCTGAGGCAGGCTAAAGATCCTAGGACCCTGGGATCATATCCTGAGCTAAAGACAGATGCTTAACCAACTGAGCCACTCTGCTAAGGAGCTCTTTTATTTTTTTATTTAAGCTTTTTTTATTTAAACATATAATGTAACCCCACCCCCCTCTCCCAAATCCTCTCCCCCTCCACCCCCCTCAGTTTGTTTTATGACATTAAGAGTCTCTTTTGGTTTGTCTCCCTCCCAATCCCATCTTGTTTCATTTTTTCTTTTCCTACCACCTTAACCCCCACCCCCGTTGCATCTCCAATTCCTCATATCAGGGAGATCATGTGATAGTTGTCTTTCTCCAGTTGACTTATTTCGCTAAGCATATTACGCTCTAGTTCCATCCATGTCGTCGCAAAAGGTAAGATTTCATTTCTTTTGATGGCTGCATAGTATTCCATTGTATATATATACCACTTCATCTTTATCCATTCATCTGTTGATGGACATCTAGGTTCTTTCCATGACTTGGCTATTGTGGACATTGCTTCTATAAATATTCGGGTACACGTGCCCCTTTGGATCACTACGTTTGTATCTTTAGGGTAAATACCCAGTAGTGCAATTGCTGGGTCATAAGGTAGCTCTATTTTCAATTTTTTGAGGAAGCTCCATGCTGTTTTCCAGAGTGGTTGCACCAGCTTGCATTCCCACCAACAGTGTAGGAGGGTTCCCCTTTCACCACATCCTCGCCAGCATCTGTCATTTCCTGACTTGTTCATTATAGCCATTCTGACTGGTGTGAGGTGGTATCTCATTGTGGTTTTGATTTGTATTTCCCTGATGCACAGTGATGTGGAGCACTTTTTCATGAGTCTGTTGGCCATCTGGATGTCTTCTTTGCAGAAATGTCTGTTCATGTCCTCTGCCCATTTCTTGATTGGATTATTTGTTCTTTGGGTGCTGAGTTTGCTAAGCTCTTTATAGATTTTGGATACTAGCCCTTTATCTGATATGTCATTTGCAAATATCTTCTCCCATTCTGTCAGTTGTCTTTTGGTTTTGTTGACTGTTTCCTTTGCTGTGCAAAAGCTTTTGATCTTGATGAAGTCCCAATAGTTCATTTTTTCCCTTGCTTCCCTTGCCTTTGGCATTGTTCCTAGGAAGAAGTTGCTGCGGCTGAGGTCGAAGAGGTTGCTGCCTGTGTTCTCCTCAAGGATTTTGATGGATTCCTTTCTCACGTTGAGGTCCTTCATCCATTTTGAGTCTATTTTCGTGTGTGGTGTAAGGAAATGGTCCAATTTCATTTTTCTGCATGTGGCTGTCCAATTTTCCCAACACCATTTGTTGAAGAGGCTGTCTTTTTTCCATTGGATATTCTTTCCTGCTTTGTCGAAGATTAGTTGACCATAGAGTTGAGGGTCTATTTCTGGGCTCTCTATTCTGTTCCATTGATCTATGTGTCTGTTTTTGTGCCAGTACCATACTGTCTTGATGATGACAGCTTTGTAGTAGAGCTTGAAGTCGGGAATTGTGATGCCACCAACTTTGGCTTTCTTTTTCAATATTCCTTTGGCTATTCGAGGTCTTTTCTGGTTCCATATAAATTTTAGGATTGTTTGTTCCATTTTTTGAAAAAATTGGATGGGATTTTGATAGGCATTGCATTAAATGTGTAGATAGCTTTAGGTAGCATAGACATTTTCACAATATTTATTCTTCCAATCCATGAGCATGGAACATTTTTCCATGTCTTTGTGTCTTCCTCAATTTCTTTCATGAGTACTTTATAGTTCTCTGAGTATAGATTCTTTGCCTCTTTGGTGAGGTTTATTCCTGGTATCTTATGGTTTTGGGTATAATTGTAAATGGGATTGACTCCTTAATTTCTCTTTCTTCTGTCTTGTTGTTGGTGTAAAGAAATGCAACTGATTTCTGTGCATTGATTTTATATCCTGACACTTTACCACTTTACTGAATTCCTGTACAAGCTCTAGCAGTTTTGGAGTGGAGCCGTTTGGGTTTTCCACATATAGTATCATATCATCTGCAAAGAGCAATAGTTTGACTTCTTGTTTGCCAATTTGGATGCCTTTAATTTCTTTTTGTTGTCTGATTGCTGAGGCTAGGACTTCTAGTACTATGTTGAATAGCAGTGGTGATAGTGGACATCCCTGCCGTGTTCCTGACCTTAACGGAAAAGCTCTCAGTTTTTCTCCATTGAATGATACTTGCAGTGGGTTTTTCATAGATGGCTTTGATAATATTGAGGTATGTGCCTTCTATCCCGACACTTTGAAGAGTTTTGATTAGGAAGGGATGTTGCACTTTGTCAAATGCTTTTTCAGCATCTATTGAGAGTATCATATGGTTCTTGTTCATTCTTTTGTTAATGTATTGTATCACATTGATTGATTTGCGGATGTTGAACCAACCTTGCTGCCCTGGAATAAATCCCACTTGGTCGTGGCGAATAATCCTTTTAATGTACTGTTGGATCCTATTGGCTAGTATTTTGGTGAGAATTTTCGCATCTGTTTTCATCAAGGATGTTGGTCTGTAATTCTCCTTTTTGATGGGATCCTTGTCTGGTTTGGGGATCAAGGTGATGCTGGCCTCATAAAATGAGCTTGGAAGTTTTCCTTCCATTTCTATTTTTTGGAACAGTTTCAGGAGAATAGGAATTAATTCTTCTTTAAATGTTTGGTAGAATTCCCCTGGGAAGCCATCTGGCCTTGGGCTTTTGTTTGTTTGGAGATTTTTGATGACTGTGTCAATCTCCTTACTGGTTATGGGCCTATTCAGGTTTTCTATTTCTTCCTGGTTCAGTTTTGGTGGCAGTTTATATGTCTCTAGGAAAGCATCCATGTCTTCCAGATTGTCAAATTTGTTGGCATAGAGTTGCTCATAATATGTTCTTATGGTTGTTTGTATTTCTTTCGTGTTGGTTGTGATCTCTCCTCTTTCATTCATGATTTTATTTATTTGGGTCCTTTCTCTTTTCTTTTGGATAAGTCTGGCCAGGGGTTTATCAATCTTATTAATTCTTTCAAAGAACCAGCTCCTAGTTTCATTGATTTGTTCTATTGTTTTTTTGGTTTCTATCTCATTGATTTCTGCTTTGATCTTTATTATTTCTCTTCTCCTGCTGGGTTTAGGCTTTCTTTGTTGTTCTTTCTCGAGCTCCTTTAGGTGTAGGGTTAGGTTGTGTATTTGAGACCTTTCCTGTTTCTTGAGATAGGCTTGTATCGCTATATATTTTCCTCTCAGGACTGCCTTTGCTGTGTCCCACAGATTTTGGACCATTGTATTTTCATTATCATTTGTTTCCATGGTTTTTTTCAATTCTTCTTTAATTTCCTGGTTGGCCCATTCATTCTTTAGAAGGATGCTGTTGAGTCTCCATGTATTTGTGCTCTTTCCAAATTTCCTCTTGTGATTGAGTTCTAGCTTCAGAGCATTGTGGTCTGAAAATATGCAGGGAATGATCCCAATCTTTTGATACCGGTTGAGACCTGATTTATGACCCAGGATGTGATCTATTCTGGAGAATGTTCCATGGGCACTGGAGAAGAATGTGTATTCTGTTGCTTTGGGATGGAATGCTCTGAATATATCTGTGATGTCCATCTGGGCCAGTGTGTCATTTAAGACCTTTATCTCCTTGTTGATCTTTTGCTTGGATGATCTGTCCATTTCAGTGAGGGGTGTGTTAAAGTCTCCAACTATTATTGTATTCTTGTCAATGTGTTTCTTGGATTTTGTTATTAATTGGTTTATATAGTTGGCTGCTCCCATGTTAGGGGCATAGATATTTAAAATTGTTAGATCTTCTTGTTGGACAGACCCTTTGAGTATGATATAGTGTCCTTCCTCATCTCTTACTATAGACTTTGGCCTAAAATCTAATTGATCTGATATAAGGATTGCCACCCCAGCTTTCTTCTGATGTCCATTAGCATGGTAAATTGTTTTCCATCCCCTCACTTTGTATCTGGAAGTGTCTTTGGATCTCAAATGAGTTTCTTGTAGGCAGCATATGGATGGGTTTTGTTTTTTTATCCACTCTGAAACCCTGTGTCTTTTGATTGGGGCATTTAGCCCATTTACGTTCAGGGTAACTATTGAGAGATATGAATTTAGTGCCATTGTATTGCCTGTAAGGTGATTGTTACTGTATATTGTCTCTGTTCCTTTCTGATAATACTTCTAGGGTTTCTCTTTGCTTAGAGGACCCCTTTCAATATTTCCTGTAGAGCTGGTTTGTAATTGACAAGTTCTTTCAGTTTTTGTTTGTCCTTGAAGCTTTTTATTTCTCCTTCTATTTTCAATGATAACCTAACTGGATAAAGTATTCTTGGCTGCATGTTTTCTCATTTAGTGCTCTGAATATATCATGCCAGTTTTTTCTGGCCTGCCAGGTCTCTGTGGATAAGTCTGCTACCAATCTAATATTTTTACCATTGTATGTTACAGACTTCTTGTCCCATGCTGCTTTCAGGATTTTCTCTTTGTCGCTAAGACTTGTAAATTTTACTATTAGATGGTGGGGTGTGGACCGATTCCTATTGATTTTGAGGGGTATTCTCTGCACCTCCTGGATTTTGATGCTTGTTCCCCTTGCTATATTACCGAAATTCTCTACAATAATCCTCCCAGTATAACTTCTGCTCCTATTTCTTTCTTCTTCTTCTGGAATCCCAATTATTCTAATGTTGTTTCGTCTTATGGTGTCACTTATCTCTCAAATTCTCCCCTCGTGGTCCAGTAGTTGTTTGTCTCTCTTTTGCTCAGCTTCTTTATTCTCTGTCATTTGGTCTTCTACATCACTAATTCTTTCTTCTGCCTCATTTATCCTAGCAGTGAGAGCCTCCATTTTTTATTGCACCTCATTAATAGCTTTTTTTATTTCAACTTGATTAGATTTTAGTTCTTTTATTTCTCCAGAAAGGGCTTTTATTTCTCCTGACAGGGTTTCTGTAATATCTTCCATGGCTTTTTCAAGCCCGGCTAGAACCTTGAGAATCGTCGTCCTGAATTCCAGATCTGACATATTACCAATGTCTGTATTGAATAGGTCCCTAGCTTTGGTCCTGCCTCCTGTTCTTTTTTTTGTGGTGAGTTTTTCTGCCTTGTCATTTTGTCCAGATAAGAATCCACTGTTCTCCTTGTTAAGTGAACTTGGTCTTGGCTGGATTTCTTGTTGATCTTCTGGGGGAGGGGCCTGTTATAGTGATTCTCAAGTGTCTTTGCCCCAGGCGGAATTGCACCACCCTTACCAGGGGCCGGGCTAAGTAATCCTCTCAGGTTCGCTTTCGGGAGCTTTTGTTCCCTGAACGCTTTCCGTAGAGTTCCGGAGGTCGGGAATGAAAATGGCGGCCTCCCAATCTCTGGTTCAGAGGAGCTGAGAGCTAGGGGCCCCAGTCTTTAGTGCGCCTTCAGAGAAAAGCGTTTAATCACTCCCGTCTCCCCATCCTCCGTCCGCACTCGGAGACCACGCTCGGAGAAAATCGTGTGTAATCTGTCCCGTCTCACTGGCTTCTGGGAGCGCTCCGAGCTCACCCAGCCTGTGACCGAGCGTCTCTGTCTCTGGCAGAGTCCCACCTGGAGTCTCAAAACCCTGTAGATCCCTGAGCTCTCCCGGGTCGGAGTCTCCCAGGATCTTGTGGGGACCCCTTGCACAGAGCACCAGCCCGTGTCACAGAGCACCAGCCCGTGTCACAGACCACGGCTCTAGGAAACCTCAGCTTTGTCTCCGCAGCCAGCTTCCCCGCTCTAATATCTGTGAGCTCTGCGACACTCAGATACCCCCGATCCTTCTGTGACCCTGTGGGACCTGAGTCCACGCTGTCCCCGCGAGGTCTTCACCCCAGTTTAGCCTCTGGAGTGATGTCCCTCCCTGGAGCAGACTTTTAAAAGTCCTGATTTTGTGCTCCATTGTTCCACAGCTTGCCAGGAGCCGGCCCCTCCCCCTGGGGTCTATCTTCCCGTCGCGTTGGGATTCACTTCTCCGCTGGTCCTACCTTTTAGAAAGTGGTCGATTTTCTGTTTCTAGAATTGTTGTTTTTCTTCTCTTCGATCTCCTGTTGGATTCGTAGGTGTTTGGAATGGTTTGATAGGCTATCTAGCTGATCTCCTGCTGCCTGATGTCGTCTCAGCCTGCTACTTCTCCGCCATCTTGACCAATGACCTGCTAAGGAGCTCTTAATTGTCAACTTGTGCTTAGTGATCAGAAGCAAAGGTTTCAATATGGACGTAGAAATTTGTGAACCTATAGAGGATTGTATATTGTAATGATAATAAATCTTCTTAAATAAAAATCCTTTTACATGAATGCTTCTAAAAATGTTCATTAATATTTTTACAAATTTTATGGTTCACAAGTTTTCAACTGACACTTCTAACAACGTATTTTTAGGTTAGAAAGCATGTGGACCAGAGAGGTGACATTTGTACTCAGGATCAGGTCATTTTACTCCAAATCCTGGCTCTTCTCATTATTTGTTTTTGATTTTTATATTACTATCCAATGCTTTTTATATTTCTTAATGTTATTCTTTTTATATGTTGATAAAAGCTCACATTATAAAAACAGTATAATAAAATTTTCAAATCACTTTTTGGAAACTTATACAGAAACAAAAAAAAATTAACAATTTCCTATTGGCAAATCAAATTTAATTTACATCTTATGTTTAATATTAGGAGTTAACTTTGTATTTTTAAAAAGCAGTGGATTGAATTAAATTTTAAGAGAACTGAATATATCTTCTGAAACTACTGAGCCATATTAAAACAACCCATTCCACTACCTGTAAGATTCTCTTATGTTGTCAGACCATGAAAGATCGTGTACCAGGAATGTTCTTCTCTAATGACCATCCCATTTATTTTTGCCTTGCTTTTCCCCCGTACTCTGTCTATACTGATGGTGTCATTGGGGATAACACTGACTAGCTTGTAAGTTCCAGACAGTGAGAAGTCACACTTGAACTAGATCATGTGGTGAGGATAGCTCCGGTAGGAAGCATAATTTGTTTTGGACCTTAAAGAATGTATAAGCTTTAAACAAGAAGAGATTGGAGAAGAGAGAATGATGTGAAGAAAGCAATAAAGAAATTGTGGGGTGGATATATCAGGGCAAGAGGAAATAATTCAGTTTGATTCATGTATAAGCCACATGAAGTGTATTAGTGAAGGATTGAGCCCATAGTGTAAAAATCCTCAAATGTGATTTTTTTTAAAAATTTATACATTTGAGAGAGAAAGATGGAGGTAGTGACAGAGAGCATGAGAGGGGAGGAGAGGGAAAGGGAGAAGCAGACCCCCTGTTGAGCAGGGAGCCCACGGTGGGACCTGGGATCATGACCTGAGGCAAAGGCAGACTCTTAACTGACTGAGCCACCCAGGAGTCCCTTGAATGTGAACTTTCACTTCTGCACCTAAAAACTTAACTATACTCAAAAGGAAAACAAAAACAGGGGTGCCTGGTGGCTCAATTGCTTAAGTGTCTGACTCTTGATTTTGGCTCAGGTCATGATATCAGGGGCATAAGATCAAGCCCCAAGTGGGGCTCTCCACTCAGCAGGGAGTCTGCTTGAGATTCTCTCTCTCTCTCCTCTCAAATAAAGAAAATAAAATCTTAAAAAAAAAAAAACCCTTCTGTGTATAAACAAATATTTTGCCTAGTTTTTTTTTAAACCACATCTGACCATTTCCAGAATCTTGTTCTATTAGTTATTTCCTATTTGTCTTATATTTTAGACCTCTCTTTGTCCACCAAGTTGTTTCTTCACAAATTATACTTATGCCTTAATCTCTTCCATTTCAAGTGAATCTTCTCACAGGAAAAGTTCACAACTGCCACCCCTTCCTTGCTTCTCATCCCTCACTGTCACATAGCAGTCAGGCTAATGCTATTCTGGCAGAGGTTACCACCACCCGGGATACTAATTGCCAAACCCAATCGATTGTTCTTAGTTCTCATCTCAGTTAATCATTCTGTAGAACTTGACACTAAATTATTCCATTCCTAAAAGTCACTCAGCTCTTGCCATACGTGGCACCATTCTCTAAATTCTCACACGGCTTGCCTTTCCTTTTATACAGCCAATCTTCTTCAGTCTCATTTGCTGACCTTCCAGCTTCCCCACCTCAATTTCTTATTAAGTGAATTGCGGTTATAAAAACAGGATGTGTTTTATGACCCTATTTATGATCTGTTACATATACATAGACAGTTGTTCAGAGTACGCACAGATAAGGTGTGTTTATATGTAAGATAAGTCTTTCTCTCTATTATATGTTCATATATATATTCTGGGTGAATTTCACATAAATTCTGAGTGAATTTCACATTAATCATTTCTGTAGTTCTTAAATATTTTTTGTAATTATAATGTATACATTTTTTAAATAGGGACTCAGTGAAAAAAATTGCCAGTTATATTTATATGCCCTTTGATTATACTTGTGTATTGATTCTCAAACTGCTTTCTCAAGCCCAGACATTTTCCCTGAATTCCAGACCTTGATGCCCAGACTCATCTCTCACCTTCCTCCCTTTTTTTGTACCTCGTCAGTCCCCAAATCAAGCTTTCTCTGGGTAAGTGCTTTGTGGCACTATGTCTTTACATGTTTGTAATTCCCAAAATGAAAAGCCCAAGCAGTATTCACGTGTCTATTCCTAGTGCCTATCATAGCAACTTTTGCAAAGAATATAGTTACTGAATAGGTTGAGTGAATAAACTGAAAAGATTTTTCTTTATTCCACATGGTTTAGGAAATTATCGAAGATTTCTTGTTGTTGTTGTTTTGGTTTGTTTTTTTGGTTTTTTTAGTTAAGTGACATATTCAGATTTGTAATTTAAGATTAATCTGGAGGAATATAAAGAAAGATATTGAAGCAGAGAGTATAAAAGGGAGGAGCATGTGTAAAGAGTCACAGAAACTCTAGGTACCAAGGATACAACCTTTCTAATGAAGTGGTCCCTCCCAGGAATAATAAAAATATATCCCCTACTTTCCTCACACATTGTAACTTAAAGACATACATCATTTGGTTTAACTAAGTGTCCAGTGATTCTAAAATCAGTCTTTGCTGCCATCTTGTGGCAAAAATATTTATATCTTACTACGATGCTTAAGTTTTGGGAGACGTGGTGAGCCCATAATTAACCATAATTAAGTTGTTTTTTAGAAATAGATTCCAACTTAAAGGTTTCCTTCTGTTGCTTTCATGCAAACAAACTTTTCAGTCTACATGGACTTTGATGTTTTTAAATATTGTTTTGCTAATTGTAATATAAATAGCTCTAAATTATTTTCTATATTTACATTTTGTTCACTTTTTTCCAAATTCTACAAGCTAAAGAAAAAAATTTGGTTGTAATTGACCATCTTTTGAATTTTATTTGATTGCCTTTTATTTGTTTTCCTATCGAACACATACAAATTCATTCAATTTACTCAACAAATACTTATTGAGTGCCTATCTTATGTGAGTCATTGTTCTAAGCATTCAGGATGTAATAGTGAATAAAGAGACAAAAATCCCTGTTTCAAGGATCTTACGTGTCAGTTGGATATATAAAGCAGATTTGTATGTCTTAATGTTCTTTAAAAACTCTCAGTTATCATCCACTTTGACAAGCTGTGTAAGTTTATAGTTTGGAAGGAAAGAAGATATACAAGAAACTATCACAAAAATGGGCTTTCTTTTTAGAAAAAAAATGTAGAATATTCCAAAATCAGGACTGTGTATATAAAATTTTGTAGAAACTGAAAGTCCTAGTGATTATTCCTCATTTATAGGATAAGAGAATAGTGAGCTACAAATAAATGAGTCATCAACAGAATTTTTAATTTTGGTTATTCAAATCTGAACAAGTCATTTGGCACTCATATGAACCATCTAAAGAGCCAAAGTGTAATGAAAACTGAAATTGTTTGGAAAGGCCAGCACTGTAGACAATAAAGGGAATGTAATGTTATGGAAATGCCAGCAATTAATTGCACTAGGAAATAAATTCTTCCTAATCGACAACAGCTTCAAACTTTCAGCCTGTAGAGTTGTCTTTTCTTTTTTCTGTTAGTAGAATTTAGTCAATAAAATTCTGAGATATGATGAATTTCATTTTTTGAAGACTTAATTTTAAAAAAGACATTCGGTTCAGTTTGGTTCCGCCTAGGTCCTCTCGGAAAGCAGAGCTGGAGACAAAAAAAATAACTATTTTAGAAAATAGTTTATTTTAGGAACTTATTCCAAATGAGAGGAGTGGGAAACTGGAAAGACAAGAGAGGGAAGAAAAATTAACTCCTAGGGTAAGTTATTGAGCAACATTATTACTGTCATTAGTAGCTGGCAGTTAATTCCTTTAAGAAGATTTGTAGAATACACTTCAGAATTGTCTACCTGCGGCACAGAAGCAGAAGCATGTATCTACCAGTTCCCAGCCACGAACTGGTCAAGGGTTGCGCCATACATGTTTACTCCTCCCACTTCTAAGTTTGGTATCAGAATGGCTAACTAGCATCTTACACATTGGCGCCAGAGAAGCCTGGGACTGGACAGAGAAAGGTATGTAATGCAGATGAAATGAGATGTCAGGTTACATCCACAATGACTGGAGTAAAGTGGTGGGCTGGAGGTGGGATGCACAAGGTGTATGATTCTCACCTCCTATTTTTTAGGTTATTAAAATTAATAAGGACACTATCTTAGATTGGAATTAAAAGTTAAAAACATAAATGAGAGTTTAATCAGAAGAAAACGTACTTCACAATTTACTAAATTACTTCCATTGGGATTGCTGCCTATAGCAGAAATTCAAACATGGGGTAACATTAGAAAAGTTGTACTCTTCAAATAACTGTGTGCATGCACACTAGAGTATAAGCATCAGTGTATGTTTTTTAATATACAAAATTATCACCTCTAGTCCCCTTATTAGTTGTTTTATTTCCTCCCTTGCTTTATAGGGATAAATTTCAATGTAATTCTTGTTTGTAATCTTTTTTATCTTTGGGGTTTTTTTGGTTTTGTTTTTATTATTATTATTATTTCTAGTTGCAATAGTCTAAGGACTTCAAAAGCTGACAGTTTTTGGAAATCCAAATTTATTAACTATTTCAGCTAAAGATGTTCAGTTTATTTTGAAAAAAAAATGTAACCTAATTTTGGAAGAATCATTTACATAATATGCAGTACTGTTGTAGGACATTTACAGAGTAGTGAAATAAGTTCAGAACATTTTCTTTTCTCTTTAAGAATTTTATTTGTTTTTCTAGAGGGAGAGAAAGAACACACACGAGTGAGGGGAGGGGCAGAGGGAGAGGGAGAAAGAATATCAAGCAGACTCCATGCAGAGCACAGATCCCCCCTGGGGAAGACCCTGAGATCATCACTTGAGTAGAAACCAATAGACGCTCAACTGACTGAGGCACCCAGGTGCCCCAAGTTCAGGACATTTCTTAAAGTTTGATTGCTACAGGGAAGCGACAAAAAAAACATGAACTACTATGATGAGGTTTTTCCCTTTTATTCTGTTTTATATTTGATTCAACATAGGCTTGGTCACAAAAAAAGAAATTCAGTACAGTTATATATTAAAAATATTTATAAATTCTGAACTTAGTACGAACTAAGTAAATTCTGAGCTCTTAGTATGAAAAAGATTTTATGTCCATTCAAGTCATCCTTTAAGTTTTAGGTCTTTAGAAGAAGCTGTTTTAAACATGTGAAAGATCAGGGATTAGTTCTCATAAATGATTCCTGTCAACTCTATTAAAAAATAAGCTTCATCTGACAAGAATGCCAGGAAACTTAAGCTGGAAGACTAGTAGTAACCAGTGAAAACATTTCTTAATATATTTATTATAAGTAAATACATTTAGATAGATTTGATAAATATACATATATATTAACATATATATTAATAATAAATATATTTATATAATAAGTAATAAAGCTAGGATTCAGGGTCAGAGACTTGTCTGCAAATGCTACATTTTCTAAAAAAGTAGAAAAAAACAAAATGAGAAGGAAGAAAGAAAAGAGGAGTAATCTCATTGATTGCCCTATAGGAAACAACTGAAACTCAAAAATCAATTAAATCTGACAGAGTGGGAAAGCCTAAGAAAGAAAAAAGTAATTAGGTATTAGTATACAGGGAACAATTTGAACAAAAACACAAATATTCCTGAATACAAAAAAAAAGAAAATTAAGCAAAACAAAATTTGTTGATATAATTTGTCTATTGTAATGCCCTATTCAAATTTGTCCCTGTGGGGGGGGTGTTACTTTTATTTGTTTACTCCACAATTTTAGTGGGATCTGAAAAGGGAGATAAATGTCTATGTTAAATATTACATGACTAATCAAAATAATCAAGATCACTTCTTGGGGCACCTAGGTGGCTCAGTGGGTTAAGCCTCTGCCTTTGGCTCAGGTCATGATTCCAGAGCCCTGGGATCGAGCCCCACATCTGGCTCTCTGCTCCATGGGGAGCCTGCTTGGGATCTCTGTCTGTCAAATAAATAAATAAAATCTTTAGAAAAAAAAAAAAATCACTTCTTAAGCCCAGAGATTGGACTTCCTGCTGTACATAGATAGCCAGTTCAAGTCTATAATGGAAACCCAGAGATTTCCTGAAATGATTATTAGCTACTACGTTGCAGAACTAGAATCTGAATCTGGGTTTGAATCCAAAGATCCACACTTAACTATTCCATACCATTCCTTTCATAACATGGGAAAAATCTCAAGATTCTGTGTAACAGTATGTGTGTCTTGGGGAAAGGGGATGGGACCTGGATTTAAAGGCTATATAAATTATACAGTGTTACCACCAGAGAGTTTCTCCAACAGTTTCTGTGGTCAGCAATGGAGTGTGGAGATGAAGTGGAACTGTGGCTGGAAATGGAATGGAAAGTACCGTTTCTGTTTTCTTAATAAGAATGACTCAGGAGCACCCTGGTGACTCAGTTGCTTAGGCGCCTACCTTCTCAGGTCATGATCCTGGGGTCCTGGGATTGAGCCCCACACTGGACTCCCTGCTCAGCTGGGAGGGTGCTTCTCCCTCTCCTCCTACCTCCTGTTCCCTGTTTCTCTCTCAAATAATCTTAAAAAAAAAAAAAAAGATTTAATTTTGTAGTTTATTAAAACACCCAGAAGAAACTTCCATATACATTATGACTCCAATTCTTTGGGGTTTTTGTTGCTTTTTGTTTTTGTTGTTGTTGTTCTGTTTAACATTTATACCAATAAATAAATGCCCGGGGCGGGGGTGGGGGACCTGGAAATAAATTTATCAAAGAATTATTTTAGTTATTCAGTACTTATTGCTGGGTGGTAGAATTATTGGTTTGCTCTTAATATATTTCTGCATTTCTTAGTTATCTACCAAAGTATTTATTAATTTGATTATAAAATGTAGCTGGAAAAAATGACAAATATTAAAAGCATTAGAAAGAGTTTACTAATGATGCTGGTAATGTTGTAGTGATAGGACACTTAGACCATGAAATTAACCACAACCTAAACTTTCTAAACATATTCATCAGTCCACTTCTAACTGTGTAAGATTAATTTCCATGGCCTGTTCCTCCAGGTCATGGCTGGTGAAACTGAAAATTGGTACTACCTATTGGAAACAATTGGCTGTATTTATCTTTAAAATCTTAAATTTATTTTAAAAGGCTTATGCCCTTTACTTCAGTACTGCCACTTATCAAAAATTATCCAGGAGATAAATCTAAAATAAGAAAAACAATGTATAATGAAGTTGATAAGATTAAAGGAAGAACGGCCACAGTGCTAAATTTATTTAACCGAATTTTCATTTCTAATGATTATGAAACAAAAATATTCAGGTTAAGTTAAATGAAAAATAATATATGGTATATATCCATGTTGAGATTACTACATAAAAATGTAATAGTTCTAGGTATAAAAAGAAGGGGATATGGAAAAATAACAAGTCTTTTTTATTGGGGTGGGAAGATTTTTGAGCCCATCTCTCATTGACAGACTTGGTATCACTGGAAACACTGCATACCTTTTTACTTCTATTTAAGAACAATTGATATTACTATTTTACGACTGTCAGTGTACCTGTTTTTAAGAAGTGTTTGCTTCCATTTCACATGTCCCAAGTTTGGGAAATACACAAGCTGCAGCTAGTACCCTTAGCGTGTGCTCGTTAGTGTAAAACCCGGCTTTTATAAAATGCACTTGATGAAATCTTGTTAGCGCTTCCAGCTCTGAAGAAACAAGTATTGGCAAACCGATCAAATGAAGGCTAACATGAAACAGCACCAATTTACCCCAGGGTCTTAGAGCCACAGTAACCATTTCCAGGGCTGTATTCGATCAATACTGTTATATCCTGATTTTAAGAGCTTTGTATTTTCAGAGTGATTTGGCCTCCATCATTCCGTTATCGCAGTTGCTCCCGAGGCGTGCATTTCTTCCGCGCTCCGGAGGTCAGGACCACGGAGACCTAAAGCCTAGATCCCAGCGGTCTCAAAAACAAGGAGGCTGCGGTGCTGGGGCCAGCCGGCAGGGCGGCCGCTTGGCGGCACAGGCTACCCAGTGACGAAATCTGGAGAGAGCACGTCAGTCCCCAGGATGCCATCGCTTTCTGCTTTTAAGGTGTCTCGTCTTCAAATATCCGGCGCCGCCTCCAAACCCCGCCGCCAGCCTCCGGAGTCCGACCCACAGCGGCCCCGCGGCGGCCGGGGCTCCCGCCGCTCCCTCCGCCTCTTCCCATCGGCTCTGCGCCTGCGCGACCGGAAAATTCGCGAAGGTTCCTGAAGCGGAACCGGCCGTTTCCGGAAGCCGGCAGCCGCCCCAGCCGTCAGATCGGGGGTTGCCGCAGTGGGGTCGGGCGCGCACCGTCTTGCTCTTCCCTGGGTTTGGCCCCGACCTTGAACGGCGGGGAAGGGAAATGGCTCTGCTGTGCTACAACCGGGGCTGCGGCCAGCGCTTCGATCCCGAGACCAACTCCGACGGTAAGGGAAGCGCGCCGCCAGCCCTTCCTCCCTTCTCCCCCTCAACCGGGGGGACGCCCTTGGGCCCAAGGGCGTCCCGGGTCAGCCCGCGAGCGGTCGTCGTCATGCCCCCTCTCGGTCGCTCCGGCCCGCGCTCGCCCCCCACCCCCACCCCTAGCGCTCGGCCCAGGCGTCCGACCCGCTCCCCGCAGCCCCACGGACCCATTCTCCCGGTCCCACGTGTTTCCCGGTCGTCCGCTGACTCGCCCGCCCGCCTGGAACTTAAATACCTTTCTCCCTTCCCGGTCCCCCTCTGCCCCGTCTCCTTAGGGGAGCAAAAGTTAACCAGGTGCTGCAGGGCTCGCGTAGCGGCAGGTGTGCGCGGGTAGGTGAGTGAGTGAGACTGACGGCTGGGCGGGGTGGGCAGCGGGCCGAGTTATTTCAGCATTTAAGTTCGGCTCCTTGTATTAGCATAGAAGTTTATTTTTCTGAAAGTCCTGTTTTCTGCTTGTTCAGTCCACTCAACTGTTACAAAGTTTTGTTTTTTTTGTTTTTTTTTTTTTTTTTTTTTTTAAGTATCTTGGGTTAGGAAAATTACTCTGTATCTTTACGCTAAGTTTGGATGTATCTGGCGGGGTGGATGGTTCATTTGTTACCCTTGTTTTAGTAGCCTTATTTGTTGCATAGTTTTTCTGTGATTTTCCCATTTTAATAACGTGCCATCTTAGGATACAGCGATGGTTCCTACGTATACAGTTAAGGATGTAAAGTGAGAATTAGTGATTAGAATAGGTGAACAATCAATGAATTTTAATTTTGAATGGTGAATGGAATAAAGTGAGTTGATTTCTTGAATATTGTGGGAAATGACACCACTTTGTCAAATTCAACTAGCAATTATTGTGTTTTCTATATGCCAGACATTAATCTATCATTTATTACATCATCTCATTTAATCTTCACAACACGCCTATGAAGTGCATGTTAATAGACGTATTTTCGAGAGAAGCCTGGTTCAACATGGTAGCACCATGGTTCCTGCATTGTGAAGGAAATGAAAATCTACACCTTTTAAAATCTTTTCCACCTGAGTTGTGCAAAGGACTTACTTGGTGCACAGGTGAATTGGTGACATAATTTAAAAAGATAAGACTCGGGGCACCTGGGTGGGTCAGTGGGTTAAGCCTCTGCCTTCCGCCCAGGTTATGGTCTCAGCGTCTTGGGATCGAGCCCCACATTGGGCTCTCTGCTCAGATCTTAAAAAAAAAAAAAAGATAAGACTCTTGGCAGGATTCAGTTGATAAAGTTGAATCCGGTCTTTCAGTCTTTGTACAATATTCATGTTTTCATCATTGACAATTTTATGAAGTTATTCAAAGAGAAAATTGTGAGATTTCAGTGGATGACAGAATCGAAGAATAGGAGGTTTTAAAGCCTTTTGTTTTTGTTGTTGTTGTTGTTGTTTGGCTTATTTGACAGAGATTACAACTAGGCGGAGCAGCAGACAGAGCCCGGAAGCAGGCTGCCTGCTGAGCAGAGAGCCAGATGGGGCTTGATCCCAGGACCCTGAGATCATGACCTGAGCTGAAGGCAGAGGCTTAACCCACTGAGCCACCCAGGCACCCCTAAAGCCTTTGCTTTTGGTAACCTTTGCAAAAAGTAAATTGCCTTAGTGTCTGCCATATTTTACTTTAATATTAAATAAAGGGAAAGACTGAGGCTTTGTCTTAGGACAATAATGTCCTAAAGTAAAAATGTTTGTTATAGAATGTTCTATACTAGCCTGAAATTATGAAGGAGGTACAGCCATTTTCTGGAAGTCAGCAGCAAGTGTGTGTGTGTATGTGTGTACCCCTGTGTGTCTGTGAGAGAGAGTGTTATGCCTAGGAAAGAGATGGGCGTTGGGGGAGTGGGAAAATGAGAGGAGTACACATTCAGGGTTGTGTGAGCAATACTAAATTCAGCAGGGAGCTCCAGTAAGGTTGTGGAAAGCTTCATTGCTTTAGCAAAATGGGGTTTAGAGACTTAACTCCGAGTAAGTTGTTTCAGTGGTAAGTTAAGAAAATGGAGATAGAAACTACAAGGTAAGAGCTAATAGTAAAGTGTGGACTTGGTTAGGAGAGTTCGTTTGGAATGGGAAAGGTTTGACTTTTGGACAAAAAGTATCCTTGTAAGGTATCCTTGTAAGCTTATATCCATACCCGGTTTTAGTTTGAAATGCAAGTGAAATTAATGTTTAAAGAAGACAAAGTTGGTATCTTCACATATTAAACAGTTATTCTAGAAAAAGCACCACTTCACAATTTAGTCCATATATATGGGCTAAATTGTATGTGTATATAATATACACATATACATATACATACATATGTAATATAGATATAGATATGTATAAACTGAATCAGCTGCTAAGAGGCAGAGCCAATATTTGAGTCAGGGTCAGACCGGAATGAAAAAACTGCTACAGTGTTACCCATAAAATACAACTTTGAGCAAAACTGGTAAACCTGATAAAGGCTAGAGAGGAAAATAACCATCTGCTTGTTATTTACATTTGAAAGCAGTGATTTTCAAATTTTGTTGCTACTGGCTGTAGGGTTAGGACCTGACTCAGTCCGGCTGCCATTCTGCCCAAACTATTATGATAATTATGCTTCTTACAATTGTTATGCATTATGTATTTTATGTATGCCTCTTATATGTATGCCTCTGATATATGATATTTAATATTTGAAAATACTCTGTTCTCTTTTTAATTCTGTTCTCAACTTAATATCCCCCTGCATATTCATTTCTACTTTGAATCTCCTTTTTCACTCTTAATTCCATTACTTCCCTCAATTAATAGTTTGTTCTTATTCCATAGGTTTACTTACTGTACAGTGAAAATACCTGACACTTTCTCACTCTGTTAGCCTAACATAGTTATCTATGTAATACCTGGTTACTAAGGAAGCCATACTGGCTATTAATATAGGAGTAGGAAGATTTTTGTAAGTACCAGGAATATCATTGTAAGGCAACACCAGGAATCAGTTGTTGTGGCCAATTAAAAGCTAAACAGACAGCAAAAGGTGGGGCAAAGTAGCCTTATAAGAAAATCGCGCAGATGTGAAGCTGACCTGTTTTTTCTAAGCTCAGGGTTGTGTCCAGTCAGAAAATAATTGTTTATGATTATTTGATTTTTTAAAATAATATTTCATATTGCAAACTGTATTAAGCTTATTTTCATGAGTTAGTGAAAATTGATGGTATTATGGGGAGTGGTAGGGAGATACAGAATAACAATCAGTGGCAACCCTGAAAATAGACTGTAGAACTTAAACATCTATTTAATGAGGTTTGTATCTAGCTATTGACACTTGTCCACAATAGTTAAATTAGCAAATACATATTACATCAGTTTTTAA
Organism: Taxidea taxus jeffersonii; assembly: GCA_003697995.1. Lineage (NCBI taxonomy): Eukaryota > Metazoa > Chordata > Mammalia > Carnivora > Mustelidae > Taxidea > Taxidea taxus. The sequence goes on from RCUC01168052.1 coordinate 75,588, forward strand.
CGTTTTGAGCATATCCTTCTAAAGTTTCTTTTTAGAGAATCTCTTGGGCAATCTGTGGATCGGGGCACATAGAATGCTTAAGTTTGATAGTATTTTTGTAAATAGAATTGGAAGGTGATGGTCTAAATCAGAGCTTGAAGTTTTGGTACTGAACAAGTTTAACTACAGATATTAAAGGAATAGAATACAATTTGTTACACTTGCAGTGTTCTCTGTTTTTATCTACAGCTATCATACTCTTGAATTACATGTTTAACTATTACTATTGTAACGCAATACTATATGAAGTGCTGTGTGCTATGGATAAAACTCAGGCATTTGTGAATTTTTAAGGAAAAGCAGAGTATTACCTGCGTTTGGAAAAGGGATTAAGTGTTAACATCTGAAAAAAATAATGATTTTTTTTTTTTAATTCATAGCAAAGTGTATTTTTTCTCCTTTGTTTTTTTTGACCAGATGCTTGCACATACCACCCGGGTGTTCCAGTCTTTCATGATGCCTTAAAGGTAAGAACCCGGTATATTTCATTCTCTTCGTATTTGTATTAAATTTAGAGGTATAGGGCACCTGGGTGGCTCAATTGGTTAAGCGAGTCCCTTCATCTCAGGTCATGATCCCTGAGTCCCGGGATCAAGTCTGCATTGGGCTCCCAGCTCCATGGGGAGTCTGATTCTGCCTCTGACCTTCTCCCCTCTCATGCTCTCTGTCTCTCTCAAATAAGGAAAGAAAATCTTTAAAAAAAAAAATTAGACGTGTAATACGGAATTTTTTTTTTTTCCCTCAGCTTGTGACTTTTTTGCTTTCTTAATGACCGTTTTGGGGTGCTTTAAGCAAGTATTTCATTAAAGGCAAAGGCAGTTGATGGTGATCTTAAGATCTTTCTCAGTTATAAAATTATGTTATTTCCATTCCAGCTCTCATTTTCTGTACTCATTTGTTTTTAATCTTGAGGGGAAGTGAAAGCAGTGTATTGAATCTTAATTTCTTAATCTGTCAGGCAGCTACTGTATAATAAGAACAGCTCTGGAGTTTAGGAAAGATTGTTACAAACAGTGAAGGGTGCCAAACTGAGATACCACCTGTTTTCTACCTGTACTTCCTTGATGTTCCAGAGAATTAGAGAAATAATAAAATGTTGTTTGAATGGGTTTTTCTTGGTGTGTTTATTGATCTTTTATGAGTTATGATAATATGGTAACATTTATCTCAAAAGAAAATGTGGTGTGGCTGCCATTGTTTTATGTGTTGGTACTTTGGTTTTAGGAACATAAACAGTCTTACATGTTTAAATATTGTTGATGTGTGTTTAATGTCTAATTATCCTTCCAAGGAGTAGTTGGACCCTTCTGGTATTTAACCAGTAGATAGCCAGGTGTTCATAAAGATGTATAAACAAATAACAAGTTTATGTTAATCTGGTTAGTTCTAAGTGTGGAAAACAGAACAATCATTCGTTAGGGCAAGTTCAGAGCTGACTCTTCTTACTTCTCTTTAGCTGCCTGACAAACTTTTGGGGGCATGGAAACTGTGGTTCTGGGAAATACGTACTTTTGCAGAAGAGTGAGGGGATGTATCTTTCCTGAACTGTCATTCTGTTTATTTTTCTTACTGTATATTTTTTTTCTTTCTTCTCTTATGGTATGTTATTGTCTCCTAGCCAAAGACGTATTTCACCTTTGTCTTTAGCTTTCTATTTTCTCTTATTTAGTGCATGTGTTTCTGTCCTTAAACGGCATCTCTGTGCCAGTGGCTTCTGTAGAATATTTCCATTTCATTGGCAACTGCAGACCAGTTCACTTGAAAGTGAACTCTTATTCCAAAAATAGCTTGCATCTCAACTTTGTTGCTGCTAGTAATGATATCACAAACTTTCTAGTCATTCAGTCCATTGTTCTTTTTTTTTTTAAGATTTTTTTATTTTATTTATTTGACAGAGAGAGATCACAAGTAGGCAGAGAGGCAGGCAGAGAGATGGGGGTAAGCAGGCTCCCTACCAAGCAGAGAGCCTGATGTGTGGCTCGATCCCAGGACCCTGAGATCATTACCTGAGCTGAAGGCAGAGGCTTAACCTCTGAGCTTAACCCACTTAACCTATTACATGAGCCATGAGCCGAAGGCAGAGGCTTAACCCACTGAGCCACCCAAGTGCCCCTATTGCTCTTTTTTTACTACCCAACTGTTAATCACCCTGTTGAATTAATCTTAAGGACTTCACTCAGAAGTATTTTTGTCTCTTTTCGAATCCTGTTGTTTATTATTGTCTCTATAAACATCTCTTGAAGACCTGTTTTTTCTAATACTATTGGATTTCACAACAAATACATAGACGGACAAATAGGTAAATCAGTGTAATGTCTACTGTTTCCAGTTTATTGGCAAATAAGTTAAACATGGCATATACAAAAGTAAGAATATTTTAATATTCAAATTAGAAGTGGCATAGAGAAGAGACAGTTCTTCTTAAGAAATGACAACCTTATACTCATATACTTAAATTTAGCTTTCATTTTTTAAAAAAGATTTTATTTACTTATTTGTGAGAGAGAGTAAAAGGGAGCTGGGGGAAGTATAGAGGAAGAAGCCGACTCACCACATAGGGAGTCTGATGTGGTGCTGGATCTTAGGATCATGGCCTGAGCCAAAGGCAGACACTTAACTGACTAAGCCATGCAGGTGCCCTTTCATTTTTTTCTTTTACTGAGGACTGCCATAGGTTGCAGATTAGCATTTGGGAACAAATATTATGTATTATGTAGGTATCCCTATATCCCCAGAATATCTGCTGTATTTATTTATTTATGATTAAGACAGTAAAGCTTTTTCTCATACAGAATAACTTTTCTGATGACTATATTATCAATGCTAACTAAATACTATATTTTAAGGTTGTAGTAGGTCTTCATCTATATCTCAATTCAGAATAAAAAGAATTTAATTTCAAAATAAAGGAAAATTTAAATTATAGTATATTTAACATTTTCTTTAATTTTGTAAGAAAATAGTGTGAAAATAATCACTACCAAATTCTTCATATAGTACATTGAGAAAAGCAGTGAGGCCCAGATGGAGAAGTGCAAATCCTAGCCTCTAGTCTAATTTGGAACATCCCAAGTCTTGAAACTGCCGCATTTTTGTTTTCTTATTCTTTATGATACAATGGAATTACAGATGACAGCCTAAAGCCATTTTTTGGTAAGCCACTTGATATTTTGTTTAGTAATCACACACAGCAGTGCAGTTTCTATATTTTTATGCTTGTCACTAATAAGATCCTTTAACCTTCAGAGAGCTAACAATTCTTAGATTTCTATGCTAATCAGTCTATGTTCTGAAAATAGAATGCTTATTGTTGGGGAACACCTACAGTGAGTTCTTTAGAAGCTGAATTATTATCATTAATGTCTCTAACTTACTGGATTTTTAAAGTACTTCACTTACTCCCCAGATCCTTTAAAATATATGATGCCTTTAGAAATTATAAAATCTTTCTCTTCTAAAAATCAAACACTAGTCTTGAAAAAATAAGCAATTTTTATTTCCCTGTATTAAGGTACTTCCTTTTGTAATCAATCACAGCACAAATCACCTTTAACATTGGTTAAGTAGCTTTTTTTAATCAAAAACAAAATCATTTTACTTGATTAATTTATAACACTTCACAACTATGAAATCTATATATGTGCAAGTCACTGCCAGACTCAAGGACATAAGAGCAAGTAGACCTTTCATGGATTGTGTTCTATGCATATTCAGTTTTCAGGGTTTTTTTTTTTTTTTCTGTTTCATAGGGTTGGTCTTGCTGTAAGAGAAGAACAACTGATTTTTCTGATTTTTTAAGCATTGCAGTAAGTATCAAGTTTTTTTCCTAGATTAACTCCTGAGAAAGTACAGTGGGAAGCTCCAGATTTGAGGAGTCTGATTTGGGACTCTTGTTGAGTAGTCTGTTAATTTGCACATAGAGCCTTTTTTTTAAATGGAGCTCACCTCCCTTGACAGGCTTTAAAATAAGGGATTTACCCATTTTAGAGATAAAAGTTTCATGATACTAAGCCACCTGACAGTATAGGTTTGTCCTTGATATGAGTAGTCTTTAAAATACATCGAGAAGGAAATGGTACATAGCAAGTTAAGGCATTTTTCTAGTCAGGAACAATAGATATTTATCAAATCTAAGATGCTACCAAGATGTATCACTTATTCTGTATACCCTTAAGGAAAAAAAAAAACAACAAAAGCTGTTAAGGAAATGACTTGCCATTAAAGTAACAAGTTCAGGGATGTTACAATGAATGTTTGATTCACCTGCCAGATTTGAAAAATACTCTATTTTACTTAATCCTCTCAAAAAATATCTTAAGTGCCAATACATCTATTTTGAGGAAACTAAAAAGATTCCTTGCTCAAGGTCAAAAAGCTAATAAGTAGAAGAATTAGGGTTCAAATAAAGGCCCTTTTGGGTTTATAGTTTGTAGAATTCTGTGTGATGAGACTTCCAGAATTTTACTGTAAAAAAAAGTTTATGCTGTGTATGTAGGAGAACCTGATAGGAAGTGTAACTTAAAGGCTTCTTTTAAAATACATTAAGATGTAAGAACTTATTTGCAAATATTGCAAATTTAGAGTTCTGTTTTTAGTTTCTTAAAATAAGTCTGTGGAGAAAGCATATGATAGAATTTATTAATAAAACTGATTTTTCCAGCATGCACGTGAAACACATTCTAGGATAACTCTTCTCTTTCCTAACAGGGCTGTACAAAAGGCAGGCATAATAGTGAGAAGCCACCTGAGCCAGTCAAACCTGAAGTTAAGACTACTGAGAAGAAAGAACTTTCTGAATTGAAACCCAAGTTTCAGGAGCACATCATTCAAGCCCCTAAACCAGTAGAAGCAATAAAAAGGCCAAGGTACACTTTGTATGGTTGTATGTTTTTATCACGAGTGGATAATAGCATTTGTTTTGGTATTTTATGATTTTACATAATACCATTTATAGCTGTTAGGTAGGTCACCAACTTGTTATTTTTTGGATTTTCCCTTAAGTATACCTTCCATTTTTCTTTTCCCCCTTCAAGTTGAGAGCATGTACACAGTAGAACTTCTCCTGTATATTTGTTCAGTATATCATCATAATATGTCAAAAGCAGAAGAGCTCACATCTGCCTTGTGACCTGACATATCTTTTTCACTGTAGCATAGTGAAATTCTAGAAAGGAATTGTCAGAGAATCCGTTTGAGTTGAAAAAGAATTTTAGACACCTTCCTCTTTATTCACCTGCTGTTTTATTGAGTATCTTCTAGGATATTCCTGAGAAGAATATTTAGTTTCCTTTCAAATAATTCTAGTGAAGAAGAGTTTACTTTTATTTTAAAATAGTCCATCTTATTGTTACTAAGCATGTATATTTTTTCCTCCTATTGAGCCAAATTCTGTCTTTTCATTTGTCCATATTTTATCACTAGAACAAGCCTAGTCCTCTTTTACTTTCAGATACCTGAAAACTGATAGTTTTGCTATTAGTATTAAATTTTTTTATTTATTTAATTTAGATGGCAGATCTGTTACAGTACTTTTAAAATGCCATTTGCTCTTTTCTCAGTAGAATTACACAGATTCTTCATACTTCCCTTCTGGTCAACTAAACCCTGTTTCACAGTCTCACACATGTGTTTTGGCTTCTACTGTTAAACCAGGCCTCCTTCATTTTGCATTTGAGCATTGCTTTAGAACCAAAATATAAGACTTAGATGGGTTTGGGCCTCAAATATGGCCCGAGTTTATTTTCTTTCTTTTTTTTATTTTATTTATTCATTAGAGAAAGAGACAGAGCACAAGCATGAGGAGAAGGAGAGGGAGAAGCAGGCTTTCTAGTGAGCAGGGAGGCCAATGCAGGACTCGATCCCAGGACCTGGAGATCATGAGCTGAAGGCAGACACTTAACCATCTGAGCCACTCAGGGGCCTCCCCCTGAGTTCATATTTTTATTCCCATAATGGACCTAATGGTTTTCATGACTTTCTTACTTTATTGATCTTAAATAAATTTTATAGCATATTGAATAATACTGGACCAATACAAGAGGCCTGTGAGACTTTTTGATAATTTGTTTAACCAAACTACTTAAACTGATTTTTATTCCATCTCTACCTATTCATAATCACGAGAGACTTTATCAAGTGCTTTGCTGGCCAATTTGCCAGTTATAAAAACTAAAAAAAAAATTGAGGAAAAGACAACTTTGGCATGGTTCCTTTGTAAGTATTACAGTGGTGTTTAGTATAATTAGCAGTATGAATTAAATTTAAATAATGGACTATTTACTTGAGTGAGAGATATTAAGTATTTTTCTGTAAATTCATTCGGTAGTATTTCAGAGATTATAGGAATGTAGGTTTTTATGTACTGTGTTAATACTTCCTACATCAGTTGTTTCCATTAAGGATGTGGATCGAATAACTTGGGATTTCTATATTTGTTGCATAATACTTATTGAATGGCTTTATATAAAGTGTACACATAACACTTTAACTGTTATGAAGTGTTGGAGGGTGGTATTGATTTTTAATCCTACTGAAATTACTTTGTGATATAATTCTGTCTGAATGTATGGATGCATATAACCACTGTCCACACAAAGTGAATTATCTCCTCTGGTAGGAATATGGATTCACTTAGTACATAATTGTTGCCTGTTAATTATATTCTCAAAAAATAAAATTTGTATTCTCAGCATTTTGCTTGGGTGTGGAAGGTAAAAGTACATCATGGTTCCTTCTTGGCAAACGTGGATTCCTGTTCTTCACTTCCTTCCCTTTAGACTTACTGATTAATAATTATTAATGAATACTAATTAATAATTGCCATGTTGGCAATAGCATGATTATTTGAGCCTTAATATATTTATTTATGGGGAGGACAGAGGGAGAGAGAGAAAATCCCAAACAGGCTCCACACCCAGCATGGAGCTTGACTCAGGACTTGATCTCACAACCCTGAGACATGACCTGATCTAAAATCAAGAGTCAGACACTTAACTGACTGAGCCACCCAGGTGCCTGAGTCTTAATATTTTAATTTCAGAATTTTTCTGTTAAAACTTGAAAGTATAGATACATATAGTTATTTATAAAATACTATTTAATAGGAAAAACTTGATTCACAAAGCATTTGGGTTTTTGTAGATTTTTAGTGTATTTATTTTTAGTTTAAGAAAAAAAAATATATATATATGTATGGATACATATGTATATTTTGGTACATCAATAGTGGTAATAAAATTTAAAATTCTCCAGCCCAGATGAACCAATGACAAACTTGGAATTAAAAATAGCTGCCTCGCTAAAACAAGCACTTGATAAACTTAAACTATCCTCGGGGAATGAAGAAAATAAGAAAGGTAAGATTTTATTTTGTGGGTTTTTTCTGTACAATTAACCAATTATCAAAAAGAGATAGCAGTATAGTTCAATGAATATAAATATGAAAAGGTAGCACATTATAGTAAAGAATTTATTTTTGTTTTCTAAATACCAGTAATACCACAAAATGAATTGGTGGTTTATTCCATAATGCCTTTATTAAAATGAGAAACTGCTAATTAAACATTTTTATTCTGTGATAGTTTTTAACTGTTAAATTTATTTGATAATTATAAATGTTTCATTGTGTGTGATATAAAATATATTCAATATATTCTGACCTACACTCAATACCATGGAGGTAAGTAGTACCCATTTCATGATTTCTCTCTGATAGGGTTAAGATTTTGGATATTGTATTACATTATAGAAAGAGTCATATATCATTTGGGGACATGGGCAAAACCTAATGACAGTATCTTATCAGCTTTTAAAATATATTAACTGAAAGGTCACTTAGAAAACTTAATAATTCAAAATTATTTTAAAGTTTCAGTGTTTTTTAGATTTAGTATTTTTCCAAATACTTGTTTTATGAAAAAGGTTATTTAAGAATGACACTGAAGTATTTATTTTAATGTTTCTAATTTGATTTTCTTTTCTTTTAGAAGAGGACAGTGATGAAATTAAGATTGGGACCTCATGTAAAAATGGAGGGTGTTCAAAGGTACATATTTGCAAATTTGTGTTGTGTTATGGACGTAAAATAATTTTTGAAGAAGAGGATGCAATTTAGTGATTCAAGTCCACAAACATTTGAGTGCCTATTACGTGTTGGTCAGTGTGTTGTGGTCTAGGACTGTGAACATGGATAGGAGACTTGGTCTTTGACGAACATCATATCTGACAGAATCATGGAATAAGTAATTCTAATTCAGTCAGCATTTACTGAATGCTTACTGTGTGCCAGACATTTTGGGGGTGGTGCTGGAAATACAATATCAAGTAAAGCAACAATTTCTACTGTTGTGGAGCTGATAGTCTAATTTAGGGAGAAGGATAACACATAGATAATTAAGTATTAGGAATTCAGGTAAATACAAAGAAAATGTAATAAACGAAGAGAGTAAAACTTAAATAAGGCTGTCAGGAAAGTCCTTTGGGAAGTGACACTAAATCAGAAATCTAAATAATGAAGCAGTGAGTTATGTAAACCCCCAAACTGATAGGGGAGCAGTATGTGGAGAGCCTTTAAAGCTTGGCTTTTCAAGAAATTATGGGAAAGGTCAGTGGGGCTTGGTCAGGGGTGGAAAATATGAAAGGTAGGGGTACGTTGGGGAAGCACAATTATGGCAGTCCTTATAGGGCATAGTGAAGGGTGTGGGCTTTTTTTTTTCCCTTTTTTTCGGATAATGGGAAGGCATTCTCTATTCTATTTATTTATTTTTTTTAAAGATTTTATTTACTCATTTGAGAGAGAGACAGAACACAGGCGAGGGGAAAGGCAGGAGAGGGAGAAGTACACTCTCCACTGAGCTGGGAGCCTGATATGCACTTAGATCCCTAGACCTGGAAATCATGACCTGAACCAAAGGCAGATGCTTAACCACCTAGGTGCCCTCACATTCTCTATTCTAAGGAGGGGTTCTTTGGCTGATAATCTGGCATACATAATGGGGCACTGGGGAACTAGAGGAGGGAAAACCAGCTAGGTTGCAATTGTGAAAGACCAGGCAGTGGGGTTGGAGCTTATTTTTTAGAAGGGGTTAAATGTGGGATATACTCAAACATCTCAGAGTTTCCCCTACCTCTCTATGTGAAATTGCATGCCCTCCAACATCTCTGTTCTCAGCTATCCTTCTTTTCTCCAGGACAGTAATCACTTTGTAACACACTGCTACTTTTGCATATGTATTTTGTGATCTGACTTTCCCTTCCCTTTCTTCTCTCATGTAAGGGGTTTTTTGTTTTGTTTTGTTTTGTTTTTTTAAATTTATTTATTTGACAGAGAGAGACTCATTGAGAGAGGGGATACAGGCAGGGGGAGTAGGAGAGGGAGAGGGAGAAGCAGGCTTCCCACTGAGCAGGGAGCCTGAATTGGGGCTTGATCCCAGGACCCTGGGTTCATGACCGGAGCTGAAGGCAGATGCTTAACGACTGAGCCACCCAGGTACCCCCTCTCATGTAAGGTTTACAAGGACAGAATTTTTTTTGTTGTTCTTTGCTGTATCTTAAATGCCTAGAGCAGTGCCTGCCTGGCTCATGACAGTTGATGCAGAACGAATACTATTTGGAAGTATTAGAAGAACTTGCTAATGAACTTTAAGTGGAGGGGATTTGGGGCTCCAGCAGCTAGGTGACTGATGACACCGTTAACCAAGAAGGAGAAAACAGGTTTTGGGGAGCAGGTGTGTAATTTTCCCTCATGTTAAGTTTGAGATCACCTTGCTTATTTAGGGTTGGAAATGGAAATGCATTTATATGTATGTAAGGTTGAAGTAGTAGATAGAAGAGAACAACTAAATACTGGGGTAGAGGAGACAGTGCAAGTGGGAGGGTGGGTAGTGCAGGAAGACCAGAGAAAGGATCTCAGACAGATTTTGAAACATGAATGCCAATTCTGTAAATAGACAAAAAGAAAGGATATCTCAAGCAGAGGTGAAAGCAGTATGCAGCAAACAAGGAACAGTTTGTAATGTATAAAATTTGTTGGTGTGGAGATTAAAGGAGAAGTTGTTAAGGATCAGATCTTTAAAGGCTTTTATAGTGCGAAAAGTTAGAACCTGCTGTAGGTTAGAGAGGACCTTATTTGATCTTTTTCATTGAAATGTAATATTAAAAAGTATACAGATGTAAGTAAATTTATAGCTCAAGGGATTTTCACAAAGCAGAGCCCTCCTTATACCTTCTCCCATTTATTATTTTCTCCCAAGTATAACCACATTTTTCTGTCAATGTAGAATAGTTTTGCCTGTTTCTGAGCTTAATGTGAATAGAATCGTAGACCAGGATTCTCACTCCTGTTTTCCTTGGCCTAATGAATTGTGTGTTATAATTATCTTTGTTGCATGTAGCCGTAGTTTGTTCATTTTCATTGTCTTAAAATGTGCTGCTATGTGAATGTTGCCCATCAGCTTACCCTTTCTACTGTCCTTTAAATATTTTTGTTTAATGCTACTATGAACATTTGTGTGCCTGACTTGGGGACACATGGATGCATTTCTATTAGGTATATGACTAGAAATGGAATTGCCAGATCATAGTGTGTCTGTGTCCAGCTTTAACAAATAGTTCCTCATAGTTTTCCAAGACGGTCATCTTTACACATCAGTCAGCAGTATATGGGGCTGATTCCATGTGTTCTACACCTTGGTTAACACTTTGTAATATCAGTCTTCTATATTTTAGCCATTCTGTTAGTGCATAGTGTTGCCATTGTGATTTTAGTTTGCATGCTCCTGATGATGAGGTTGGGTACCTTTCTGGGTGTTTATTGGTCACTTGGATGTCCTCTTTTGTGAAATGTCTGAAATCTTTTATGTATTTTTCTTTCTCAGTTGGCTTTTTCTTGTTGGTTTTAGGAATTCTTATTATTTTTAACCAGAGAGAGACACTGTATATTTTCACTGTCTTAATAATGACTTTTGATAAAACAAAGGCTGTTTAATTTTAATGAAACCCAGTTTGTCCATTCTGTTTGACGAGTGCTCTTCCTATTCTTTTTAAAGAAGTTTGTCTACTTGAAGGCCATGAGTATTTTCTCATATGTAGAGGCACTTTTAAAGTGTACAAACCACCTAGAACTGGTAACTGTAAGGTGTGTGGTAGATGTAATTAAGCGACTATTATAAGAGAGTGATACACATTTTAATTAGGAGAGTACAGAAATGGAAGGCAAAGAAAAGAATTAGAATCTGTTAGTATAGTCTCATTGTCTAAAATCTGCTAGGGATCATGAGGAAGGTTAGAAGATTAAACTGATAGATATTTTCAAGCTAAATTGACAGGATTTCATGATAGAAAACATGGATGGGGAGGGAGAGGACTGCAGTTTTGCTTTGGGAGACTGAATGGATATGGTGCCATCACATAAGTAGGAAGAAGAGTAGGAGTTGAGGGGGCAGTAGTGATAAGTTCAGAATCTAACATAGCTGATTTTTATGTGCTTATGGAATCTTTAGGAGATACACAGGCAGTAGTTTGGATTTACCAAAAGTAAATATACAGAATTTTATTTTCTGTACTTGTAGGTGGTTGCTATAAATACCAGAGTAAAAAATATACTGCTGGCTGCATCTGTGTTTTATTGACATAACTTTTTGTGAATTCATCTGTAGAGCCTTCACCAACAGCAGCAATGGGGCCCGGATCTTCCAGACAAACCCTGGATATATTTATAGGTCTGCAGCTCATTTTACCCTTCCTAGGGATAAGAAACAACACTATAGAACTTAATTCATAATGCCCACACAAAGTTTCCTGTACACATAAATCATGCCATAACTATATTTCCTTTGAGAATACCAGTCCCTTGGTTTCAGTATTGTTCTATAAATTTAAATACCTGAATATGTTGAATTGTGACCTCATACCTGAATGTGTGAAAGCATCTTAATATATCCCATTGCCTACTTTTCTATTTGCCTTTTCACAGGGAACTAAAACATAAGCATATCTAAAAAGGAGTCATTTTTCATTCCTTATTGGAATGGCTTGGGGTGAATTTATGAATGTTTTAGGTAATTGTTATTTCTTGAGCATTTTCATAGTCTTAGAGGTCACCAGTTCTACAAATGTTTGTGAAATAGGACATTGAGATGTGAAGCTAATTATTTTCTCTTTTTTCTCTTTTAGACTTATCAGGGTCCACAGAGTTTAGAAGAAGTCTGTGTATATCATTCTGGAGTACCTATTTTTCATGAAGGGTAACTTATACATGACTAATTAAAACTTCATGGTAGAGGTTAGAAGAGTTAATGTGCCTATAAACATTATTTGCCATGCAGCATTATTAATGTTTTACTTACATTGTTATATAATCTTTAGAAAAACCTAGAATGTGGGTTTTGTCTTTTTACATACGAGAAAACAGTTACTACAGTGAAATGGCCATTGTGATTCATACCTCATGTTTTTCCTTATTCCCTTATTTTTCAATGGAATACTCTATTTGGGCTGGATAGTTTTTAGTTGGAAGGACTGTTCTGTGCATTGCTGGGCATTTAGAATTTTTGACTCTGGCCAATATCTGACAGCAATACTGTGTCATCCAAGAAAATCCACACTTTCCACAGCCCTCAACTGAGATCTAGCCCCTCTTCCATGCTATGCTGTAGTTTATAGAAATGCAGTAGCATGTTAAAGTCTTCCACTCTGTTAAAACCGTTGGTCATTATCACTTTTGAGGAACTTTATGAGGAAAGTGGAATGTGAATAATTAGTGAAAAGCAGATTTGGAATTTTGTGATGGTTTTAAGCATCTTTACTCAGGAGCTTCAGAATTGCTACAATAAATGCCATTCTGGTTTTGAAATGATTAGTCTTCTGATAGTTTTAACTCTTTAGTAACTCAGACACTTTGTAGAATACTGAAGTTGCACACACTTATTTACATTTTAAAATCACACTGTCATTGTGGTAGTTGTAAGATTTTATTTCTGAAGTTTTTCTATGATAATTTAAAGGATGAAATACTGGAGCTGTTGTAGAAGAAAAACTTCTGATTTCAATACATTCTTAACACAAGAGGGCTGTACAACAGGGAAACACATGTGGACTAAAAAGGATGCTGTAAGTAGCATTTTCATAATAACATTGGGATATAGTTATCTGTCATTTTTTAAAGATTTAAGATTATTATGTCTTCAGAACCTAAAAAAATTTTTCTCTCTTGCATACAGTAAAGTTTGGATGAGCCTAAAAATTAAAATTAATTTGAATCAAGTTTCTAGAGCACTGCCCTTTAATCTAAGTGGCCATTATGTTGATGATGCAGATATACAGGTTTTTGTGGAATACTGAAGCCTCTGCCAGAATTGAAGCATGTGTTTCTGTAATTCCATAGCTCTTCCCACTTTCTGTTTTGTTGTTGTTGTTGTTTTTAAGGTTTTATTTATTTATTTGACAGAGAGAGATCACAAGTAGGCAGAGAGGCAAGCAGAGTGAGAGGGGGGAAGCAGGCTAGCTGCTGAGCAGAGAGCCCGATGTGGGGCTTGATCCCAGGACCCTGGGATCATGACCTGAGCTGAAGGCAGAGGCTTTAACCCACTGAGCCACCCAGGTGCCCCTGTTTTTTTTTTTTTAATCATTTTTCTACTCCTTCCACGTTACTAATCACTTCGACTTTGGATTCTCTTCTGGCCTCTTAAAACTTCACTCAGCCATTTACAATGCAAAATCACTCCATCTAGCGGCCAAAGAGAAGGATGGCTGATTTGTTTGAATTGTCTTGAATGCCTCTGCTTGCTAGAGGGTACTTTATCGAAACAACAAAAACTTTAGTTCTTACTTCACTGGATAGCTTTTTAAAAAGACATAGGCTATGCAAATAAGTGTCCAGAATCCCATTAAATTGTAAGAAGGCAACCAATTTATTGTTCAGTAAGTGCACCTGAGCTCTTGTAATGTATTTTATAATATATTAAATTGGTTTTATGTGCTATATTGGCAGTAATAGCTCCACTAACAATGAACCTTTTCACTATATGTGTCTTTTAACTTACAGAACAATTGTAAATTTTCAAATTGCTTTAGGGATTCATTCAATTCTGTATTTGAGTATTCTATAGTTTCTGATTTTTAGTAACATGCTTTGGTATTATAAATATATCCTTCAAGTTACAATAACTCGCTTGCCACAAAACTTGCAGGAATATTTTATTAGCAAAAAAACTTAGTAAAGTCTTTCTGTATTTTCTCCAAGGACCAAAATTTTGGAAGTTTTAGCTTAAAAAAATAAATGTTTTCTATTATATGCAGAAGTTTTCAGAGTATAACCCTTGGTGATATAATTTTTTTGTTAATTTTATTGCATACACTTAATCAAGTATTAAGTGTCTGAGCTAGTAGCTAAGGACAAAAAATGTAAGTGATCCAAATAATTTTAAATTAAGTTAGCTATTATGTAAATACTGCTGCTTCAGCAGTAGTGTCTCAGTTATCATATGATCTCAGTGATATGAGGAATTTGAGAAACAAGACAGAGGATCATAGGGGAAGGGAAGGAAAAATGAAATAAGATGAAACCAGAGAGGGAGACAAACCACAAAAGACTCTTAATCTCAGGAAACAAACTGAGGGTTGCTGGAGTGGAAGGTGGGAAGGATGGGTGGTTGGGGAATGGACATTGGGGAGGGTATTCACAGTGCTATGATGAGCACTGTGAATTGTGTAAGACTGATGAATCACAGACCTATATCCCTGAAACAAATAATACATTATATGTTAAATAAAAAGAAAAGATCTCACAGTTTCCTGCATTATGTAACTAAGTTGCTTTCGTAAATTTATGAAACAAATCACAATTTGTTTCTTTTTAAAATAGTCCTTGATAAAGCAATGTTCTACTGGTAGGTAATAGTTATTTCTGTAATAATAATCCAAAAAATTTCTTCCACAAATTATCATTTTTTTCATTTTATTATTATGGGAAAATAAACTATAACATCAAATAGCAGATTGCTATAAGTAGTCAGTTCCAACTTGTAGAAATTGGAAATTTCAGTATGTCATCAACTTCCAACTTAAAGAAAATAAGTGGAAGATTTCAATGCATGAGGTTAAGATGTTATCTGGATTATTTCACTAAGCAAATGTCTTGGTTTTCAAAGAATGTTTTTATGACTGTGCTTAGTGGATTTCAGAAATGTTAAAATAGGATAAAATTTAATAGGCGTTTTTAAGTTGCCTTTTTTCCATGTATAGTGATGCTATGGCCCTAAAGGGAAAAAACACAAATGGAAGGATAAGCATGTTCTCCAACCATAAGATTGTAAAGATTATTTGTATTATGATATATTTTACTGTTTAAACCTTTTAGAGATTGTTTGCCCTTAAAAACATTAAGGGCTCAGTTGCACATGGTAATTTTTTTAAAAATTATTTGACTCAGATTCCTCTTTTTTAGAGGTTATGTGGCACTTTGTAAATTCATAAGGATTTTCTTCTTTTACAGGGGAAAAAAGTTGTTCCTTGTAGACATGACTGGCATCAGACTGGGGGTGAAGTCACCATTTCAGTGTATGCTAAAAATTCACTTCCAGAACTTAGCCAAGTAGAAGCAAATAGTACATTGGTAAGTACAGTAAATATCTTTGAGAAAAAATTGTCTTCATACATGATTCTCTATATTAGTGTATTAAAAAATACTCTGGGTCAATTTTAAGATTCTTTTAATCTTTTCCATTTGAAAAAGTAGTTTGAAATTACTGTCAGAAACTTTTGTAAATGAAAATTTCTATATAAAACAGAATTATTTCTGAAGCATTCTGGAAATACTACAGTAGCTTAGAAGATTTTATTAAATAATATAGTACCTAGTTCTCAATATGAAACTTCAGTTAATTTTTCTTTCCTTTTCTGTTAATGGTTTCCTCAAAAAAAAATACACAACATTGGAAGTTTGTTAAAATAGCTTAAAGGATTTATATCTATACCAGTATCTTTTTTATTTATAATCATTGTTTAAATCTTATTCCTTCAACTTGGATTTGATCAGTTAACTTTCTGTATATTTTTCAGTTAAATGTGCACATTGTATTTGAAGGAGAGAAGGAATTTCATCAAAATGTGAAATTATGGGGTGTAAGTATCTAGAATTTTTTCTACTACTTCAAAATAAACAGTTTGTACAGTAAGAAGACCATACTTTAGAAACCAATGATACAAAGTAGGTAATATAATTTACCATTAATTCTTACTAAAAACTTTAAATCCGGGTATAAAAATGGCCTTAGATGCCCGGCGTTGTGATTACTAGCATGGACGAGACCAGTATTTTCCTCTGGGACTTGAAAAACAACATCGAGGCTTACCATCATTCTCTGGTATGTTGCAGGTGATTGATGTAACACGAAGTTATGTAACTATGACTGCAACAAAGATTGAGATCACCATGAGAAAAGCTGAACCTATGCAATGGGCAAGCCTTGAACTGCCTGCTACCAAAAAGCAGGAAAAACAAAAAGAAGATACAGCCGAATGAGTTGACAGGGATAGAAAGTTATTGCCTATTTCAGAATTCTTAGCTGTGTGGTAAAATGGTGGCTTGCTGCTGTCCTCTCTTGTTGTCGCTGTGTTGTCATTGTTGTTGCTGTTATTGTTGAATCTGGCAGTTCAGGGTCAATGTTAGGTTCTTAAAAGCCAAAGTCAGTTTATCTTTCTGTGCCTCCCGTCTTCTTTTTGAGTTACCTAAGTTTGATTTTTCATTTCTCCTCACTCAACAGAACTGTAGTTGGGTCCTTTACTTGAAAAGCTGGAAAGTAGCTCATAGTTACAATATTTTTTTCATATAATATTATGTTGAGCAGAGAAGTGTAAAAGAACATTTGTTTTGTTCACATCTCTTTTCTGTTACCCCATTATTAGTAAAGCTAGATGGAATGTCGGATTTTTAATTAGTTTTTTCATGAGTTTGTGTTCCTATAATACTTGAAAATCTTTAAGGAGGAGATAAAGCTCTGCATTGTTTTATCCTTGGGAAGGTTACTTTTTCTAGGAGGAATAATTCTGAGGTAGTGTAGTAGCTAGTTAAAGGGGAATATATGCATTGAATAACAAATTGGAATTTGTTTACAACTAATTGAATTAAAACATTATATCAGTACCTGTATTACTTGCCAAACGCTATGATTTAAGTATATAGAAAACATTATAAATGAGAGTAGAGAGGTATCAATTTGGTTAGAATTTGCCATTTTATTAAGACTAAGCAATAATGGTAAACATCTCTTTCCTTATTATTTTATAAGGTCTTTGTATGGTGTTATGACTAAAGTGTACCTGATTTATAGCCTACACCCTCTTAAAATCTTTAGTTACATGTAAGGAGAAATTATATATCTGGCCTCCGTGATGAGAACCTTTATGTATTAAACCGTAGACTTAAAGGCTTATGGAAATACATTAGGGTATGAGAAAACTAAATATTTAAGCTTTCCTTTATGAGATATATCTATTACATGTTAAGTAAAATAGCTGAATTCTTTCAGGGTTTTCTTTTTAGACTTTCATGAATAGCTTGACAATTCTAGGTGATACAGTGTTGATTGTATGTTATACTCCATTAGCTACAGGTATCACAGGCTTAGATTGTTTATGCTAATTGAACCCATTAAAGATAGTTTACTTTTTGAGGCAATGCAGAGTTCACCAAGAAAACTAAAATTAAGAAATGTTTGAAGGCCAGAACTTTGGCAAAACTTAAGAAATTTGGGTATGAATTATGCTAATGTAGATTAAAATGATTATTTTCCAAGCCCCTTGAGTGTTTTTCTTTTATTCTTACAAAGAAGATTTGCATAAGTACAGTTTTAGAAGTATAGGTTAATAAAGAGTATGTCTCACTCAACTAGCAAACAACTACTAAAGGTAGTTTTGTAATTATTAAATGATTTAGCTCTGTTACAAATAAAGACATAAAAAACCTGGCAACTGGGCTTTCATGATACATGGTATTTTAACAAAATACCATGGAAACATTTCAGAACAATTAGGCCAAAAGAGAGTATATAAATTTTTAGTACTTGGGGTTGTATTTAAATTTTTAAAAATTATCTTTCATAATTTAAGGATGGGTTCATTTGGAGACATAAAATCTTATTTATTGTTTAGGGGAGAGGTTCATACTTGATTTGATTTGAGGTAATGATTAATACATTTTTTTTTAATGTTTTCTTCTTGAGACTTTTTCCCCCTAAGCAATATCTTAATGTGTTACATGCAGTTGAACTATTATTTAAAGCAAGTGGATTATTCACCTGAGAGTTAGTTACAAAGCACTGACTCTGTGTGTGTGTGTGTCTGTTTCTGTGTGTGTGTGCGCGAGAGATGCAGCTTGTATATTCAGTTGCGTTAGTGGTTACATTAGTGACCATCCTATTTCCTCTCTTACTCCTATGAACCTCTGATCTGTTGCCCAAATAAAAATCTAAATATTTTTATCTTAGACTCGTACATAAAGGGACAGTTATTAAGTAGAATTTGTGTCACTTTATCTGTCAAGAAAATTAAAAATGTTAAGTGTATTGTTTCTCTAGAAATGTATTTGTCTTTCATAGCATTCAAAGTAATTACTATAGCAAAGCAGTGAAAACTAAGTTTATTATACACTTGGTAACTAATCTGACAGCTAAACTCAAAACGGAAAATAGAAAGTACTATTTTTTCTTGTTCAGTATCTTTGCTAGTATAAAGGTAGTAAGGTCCTAAGAGTTGAGTTTTTATTTTTCTTAACCTCTTATCTTGAGATAATTTTAGATTTATAGAAGAGTTGCAAAAAAAGTAGAGAAATCTTTATTTCCTATAGTAATCTTTGCCTTGCATTAAAAGCTTATGTGACCATAGAACATGTGCAAAACTAAGAATTAGTACAATATGTACAATACTACTCCATAAATTAGAACATTGATTTTGACCATCCTTTTTTAGTGGAACACTTAAAGGGTAGTTCTTAAAACCTGCCCTAGTTTTATTGTAATAATTTCAGCCAGTAACTTGTAAACCATTAAAAATATAAATTGAAATCAACATACCATAGAGAGAAATGATTATGTAGGTCAGTGATGTAACTTCTTGTAACCATATACTGGCAGAGGACTAATGATCTATTTTATCATTTTATGTTAGAGATTTTAATTCTTATTAAGTGTAATTTGTTTGGTTTTGTTAGACAATTCCTTAACCATTTAAGGGCGAAGAAAAACTTAAAGAGTTCTTGCAAATAATTGAAAGTGACTTTGGGGTATTGCTCTGCCACTCCTTACTTTTTTAAAAAAACATCAGCCATTCCCCAGCCTGAAACTGCATGACACCCACAATAAATAAATTTTTAAAAATCTCATTTATGAGTTCTGGTATCAGTTTTAAGGCATTTGGTTATGTTTTTTTTGTTTGTTGTTTTTTTAGTAACTACCAGGTATTTTTAAGTTGTCTGTTAGAACATTAACTTTAGGGTTTTGTTTGTTTCATTGCATATTAATTTTGAATAGACATTCATATTGGGTATTGTTTTTATTCCTTTGCCTGTATCATAAATCTGTGGCATCAGTTCTGAAATGCAAGCTAAGTCTAGCTTGTTTTTAAGTTTCGTTAATATTTCATTTATTTTAATTCTGTCAGTAGGCAGTTGATTTTTTTACCTGATTTCTTCCTTAATGCCTAAGTACCTTGAAACTTAAACTCATCTGGACTTGTTGCATGACTTGCCTTTTTTATTTAAGTGTAGATGCCTGGGTGTTTTATACATACACATAGCATTATCTCTGAAGTACTAAGCTTGCAGTGTTTCTCTTCTGCATCGTCACTATTTGATTTTAAATTTTTATATAGTTCTTAAAGAATTCCTTCAAGAACAGTTTCTCCAAGGGGCATGTTTTAATTAAATGTTAATTAATGACCTTTCTTAGTTTTCCAATTTAGTAGGCCACCTTTAATGTCCATTAAGGTGAAATAAAACTTCCAGCCTTAAACATTTTTATGCTGATTAAAAATTATGTCAAAATAATTCCGTTTCCTTTTTTTTTTTTTTTTTTTAGACCAAGCAGGTGTATTGCCCAGATGATTGGATTGTTAAAATATCTCTAAGACTTTGTTAACTGAAGTAAGATTACTATTAAGCCTGGAAGAGGGAAACATCTGTGAACCTGTTGTACTTTCCTGTCATCCTCTACAAATGAAACTAGATGTGTATAGTAGGGTTAATGCTTTTAAAATAGTGTGGTCCTGTCCTGCAAATGTTTATTATAGTTTACAGTTCCATATTCATTTTTTTTTTTTGTATGATTAATTTGTTAAAGTCTGTATACTCTTGTAGACTGACTAACCTTGACTGTTTTGGCCAACCATAATATTGCCGTTTTCTAGTATAGTGCTTGGCATATTGATTGGCTTTTGTAAATATCAAGAAGATCCACAACCCCCTTCTTATGGGCCACTCACTGTTTTAAGGACTTTAATGAATATGAGCTTACCCCTAATGATGACTCTGTGAGGTAGGTTCTGTCATTATATTACAGGTGGGAAAAGTGATTTATTGCATAGGTTAAATAGCTCACCCAAGTCAAACTCCTGAGTTTATACAGAGTAGTAATTTCAAGCTCAGTCTGGCTCTGTGTTCTGTGCTCTTTAACTGCTCTGTACTGCTTGTGTCTGCCACTTGGAGTAACATTTTCCATAAAACATTGGCACATAGCATGGAAAATTGATAACACTGTGTTTGGTCACCAGGGACAAATTTTTAGTTTCATATGTTTTTTGTTAGAAAATAAGTTTATAAAATAAAATATGTAGTCCTTTTGTCTGGATTGTTTTAGTTATAATAGCTGGATTATAAACTCATCATTTGTGATTTGACAATTCTTAGGTCTCTAGTTTCTCTCAACAGCCTCCAAAGAAGTTTCAGAATCCTCAGTTTCAAAAACAAGCTTCCATTGTCTTTTTGATAATGGTATGTATCCTGTATGTAGCTTTACAGATAGGAACTCATATCTGCATGTTAGAAAAATGTGTAATGAAACAGCATCAGATTTGTCTTTCTTTCCCCATTAGTATGAGACTTGCTTAAAGCATTTATATAAAGTGCCTGCAGCATAAGATGCCAGCATAGGAAAGATATATAAGACTGTAAATATATGGCAGTTAGCAAGGGATCATTTGAGGTTTCTGACTTTCATCTTCTAGGCTAAGCCAGTGACTAGCAAAATACCATTTCTAGACCAGCAGGATCAACATCTCGGAATTTATTAGAAGTGCAAATTCTGGGTCCCCAACCTCAGACCTGCTAAATCAGAAACTCTGGGAATAAGCCCAAAAATTTGCAGAAAAATGTTGATGTACAATAAAGTTTGTACTAGCAGCATGGAAGTGTGATTAGGTTTGCATTTTTTTTCCCTCTTATCAGCCTAATTTCTTTTAAATTTACTTTTTCTTTTAGAACAGTTTTGGATTTAAAGAAAAATTTTAAAGATAGTACAGCGAGTTCCCACATATTCCATACCAATTTCTTCTATAATTAACAGTGATAAATTATAGGAGATATATTATATTATATATTATATATATAATATATATAATATATACATAATATATATATTATGTTAGTATGATAAAATTGCTAGAATTAATGAACCAGAGTTGATAATTTTAATAACTAAAATCCATACTTTATTCACATTTCCTTAATTTTTACCTAATGTCTTTTTCTGTTCCAGGATCCCATCTAGGATGCCACATTACATTTAGTCATCATGTCTTCTTGAGCTCCTCTTGGTTTTGAGTTACTCAGACTTCCTTCAAAACCCTAGCAGTTTTGAGGAGTACTGACTGGTCAGGTATTTTGTAGAATGTCCCTCACTTGGCATTTGTCTTTTGATTTTCTTAGGGTTGAATTTATGTGTATTGATAAAGACAGTCACAAGAAATCAAGTGTCATTCTTATTGGTGGAATCACGGGTACATAACATCCAGTAAAGGATTGTTCAGGCTTATACCTTGAATATGCAGTGTGTGCCACTGAAAGAAAAGTTATTTGCTGGAAGAATGGGGAAAGAAGGCTGCTGGGTTGACAAAACATAAATTAACCACAGATTATCTCTTGCTTGATTCTGTCAATTCAGTGATTAAACAATTTAGTTAGGCATGATATATTCTTTTTTTTTTTTTTTTTTTTGACAAAGATCACAAGTAGGCAGGGAGGCAGGCAGAGAGAGAGGAGGAAGCAGGCTCCCCGTTGAGCAGAGAGCCCGATGTGGGGCTCGATCTCAGGACCCTGGGATCATGACCTGAGCCGAAGGCAGAGGCCTTAACAACACTGAGCCACCCAGGCACCCCAGGCATGATATATTCTTAAGGTGGAAGAGAATGTAAAGATTATGTGTCAGCAAATCCACAAATTATAAATATTTCCTGCATTTGAGTTTTTTAGAATTAGTATTAGAATTAGTGGGTTTCTTGAAATTATAATTGTGTGTAAAACTTTAAAAGACTCCCTACAAATGAAAGCTAGATTCTAATAACAGACTAATCTCAGACTGCAGACATTATATTGAAGGCCAACTTGGACTGGTTTTGATACCCTTAAGGATTCCTTCCAGGGCATGCCCCCACCTCCATAAAACTCCTTAAATTATCAGCAAGAAAAGCCTGAGTTGGAGGCAGAGGGGAGGAATAAATGTAAGGGAGCAGAAAGCCAGTATCACGATAAGGAAAATTCGAACAATGGTATTCAGTTAGGTGGAATTCTGTTTCCATTTTTCAAGCAGGTAATTTTAAATCAGGAAAAGTAAGTGTCTAACATCAGGACTTCATAATTCACTAGTGATTAGGTTAGGAGACTTCATAGATTTTGGAGTTCAGGCTTAGGAATTTAGATAACAGTTACAAGTGATTCAAGACTGTAGATGTAACTATATAGCTAATTTTTTTGTTCAAGAGTTTGGCACCTAGAAGTTGCCAAGTACTTTAAGTGTTTTTAATAGCTTTTCATTTAATTTTAGAACACCTCCATATTATCCATATTTTACTGATAGAGAAGCAGAGGCAAAGGAAAATACAGCCATTGCGTCAGGTCGTGTAAGTAGCAAATGGTGAAATTAGATTTTTAAATTGAGGGACTTTGATTCTTAGGTCCTTAAACTCTTTATCATGACACTAAAGACATCTAAGTCAACATGCAAAACGTAAAATTGTAACTGCCATTTGTTTATTAGTCTTAGTATCAAATGACCAAATTATCATGAAAGGATAGTGGGTTTTCAGTTTTTGCACTGAACAGTGGAGCCACTGACTTACTTGATAAGGACTTTAATGGACAGGTGGGCAATTCAGAAGAATTAGGGATGGAGTCTGCAGGACTGAATGAAAGTAATAGGGTGATGGCAATGAATTTGTCTTATAAAGTCTTGTGTCTATAAGTTGGCCTTACTGTCATCTGGACTTTGGAACAACTTTCTACATCTCTGTGTACATAGGCAGATAAATACATACAGTACATAGGCACTGTAACGGTGAAAGAAGCAGCACATTGAAATTATTGGTGTGTTATGCAGACAAACTCATTCTTTCAATTATGTGAAAACTGGATGGGTTCTCGTTTGTGAAGAGTTAGGGAAGATATTCCATCAAATTAAAAGGGACTTTTTAGACCTGAACCCTAAGTGTTTAATGAATCAAAAGCCACATTACGTTATAAATTACAGGGCCCGTCTTCCAAAGGGAGATCTCTAGCATACATGGTTGATTTACTTTTTATATATTACACTTTGCCAGATAACCTTGAGACTAGCTGAGTTTTAGCTTTCTTAATATTCTCCAAAAAGTTCTGAGTTTGACAGGTATGAGATTTATAAGTTTTATTAACATTTTTAATAAGATCTAAAAGTCTGTAAGCATCTTTAGCATTGTAGCCATCCCTTTGCTTAATTACTTCATTTAACAAAAACACTTTTTAGTGACTTCTTTGTGCTGGTGATAATTGACCAACCACATAGGTTTGCTTCCAAGGAAAGTTAAAGTGTATAACATGTGAATTTGATACACTTATATGTTGTAATATGGTTGCCATTGAAATAATAATTAGCACCTCTATCACATTACATAATTATTTGATAATTATTTTTGGAAGTTGGAATAATTAAGTTCAAATCTCTTAGCAAGTTTGATGAATTTTTTTTTAAAGATTTTATTTATTTGACAGAGAGAAATCACAAGTAGGCAGAGAAGCATGCAGAGAGAGGGGGAAGCAGGCTCCCTGCTGAGCAGAGAGCCGGATGTGGGGCTCAATCCCAGGACCCTGAGATCATGACCTGAGCCGAAGGCAGAGGCTTAACCCACTGAGCCACCCAGATGCCCCAAGTTTGATGAATTTAATAACAATTTGTTGTTCTCATTCATTGCATGGTCATTATATTTCTAAGGCATATTAACTGTGTGTCACAAATTTGTACCCTTGAACTACATCTGTTCTTGACCCACAACCTTTGTCCCCTGGTAACCACCATTTTATTTTCTGTTTCTACAACTTTAGCCTTTCTAAATTCCACAGATAAGTCACAGCATATTACACTTGTCTTTCTTTGACTTATGTCACTTAATATAATGTGCCAAGTCCTCCATCCATGTTGTCACAAATGACAGGATATCCTTCTTTCTCACGTTTGTGTGTGTGTGTTTATGTGTATATATGTCGCATTTTTTTAATCCATTCATCTGTCAATGGACATAGGTTCTTTCCATATCTTGGCTGTTGTAAATAGTGCTGCAGTGAACATGGGTATGCGTATGTTATTCTGAATTATTGTTTTCATTCTCTTTGGATAAATGGCCAGAAGTAGAATTACTAGATCATGTTACAGTTCTTTAATTTTTTTTTTTTTTTAAGGAACTTCCGTACTATTATCCATAGTAGCTGTACGAATTTATATTCCTTCCAGCAGTGCACAAGGGCTCCCTTTTCGTCGCGTCCTTGCTACATGTTTGTCTTTTTGTTGATAGCCATTTGAAAAGATAGAAGGTGATATCTTCTTGTGGTTTTTGTGTTTTTAAGGATTTTATTTATTTGTCAGTGTGTTTGCACACAAGCCGGAGGAGCTGCAGGCAGAGGGAGAAGCAGGCTTCTGCCGACCAGGGAGTCCGATGTGGGACTCAGTCCCAGGACCTCAATCCCAGGATCATGACCTGAGTTGAAGGCAGATGCTTAACTGACTGAGCCACCCAGGCATCCCTCCCTGTGGTTTTAATTTACATTTTCTTGATGGTTATTGAAGTGGAACATCTTTTCATATACCTGTTGACCATGTGGATGGACATCTTGAGAAAGTATCTGTTTAGTTCTTCCCAGTTTTTGGACTCTTGGGTGTTTTTGTATCTGGCTATAGGAGTTCTTTATATGTCTTGGATTTGAGCACTTTGTCAGATACATAATTAGCAAAAATTTTCTCCCATTCCATAGCTTGCTTTTTCTTTTTTTTCTTTTTTTGCTTTCGTTGTGCTTTTGGGATTTTGGGATCATATCTCAAACACTGCTATGACCATTGTTGAGCTGCTTCTTTGTGTTTTCCTATAGTTTATAGTATCAAGTCTTATGTATAAGTCTTTGATCCATTTCAGGTTGATTTTTGTGAGTGATAAAAGGAGTCTAGTGGACGCCTGAGTGGCTCAGTTGGTTAAGCAGCTGCCTTCGGCTCAGGTCATGATCCCAGCGTCCTGGGATCGAGTCCCACATCGGGCTCCTTGCTCGGCAGGGAGCCTGCTTCTCCCTCTGCCTCTGCCTGCCACTCTCTCTGCCTGTGCTCGCTCTCTCTCTCTCTCTCTCTCTAACAAATAAATAAATAAAATCTTTGGGAAAAAAAAAAAGAAAAGAAAAAAAGGAGTCTAATTTCATTGCTCTGTGTTTATCCAGTTTTCCCAACACTTATCTTTTGAAGAATCATCCTTTCCCCATTGGGTGCTCTTTGCTTCCTTGTCAAGTATTAGTTGACCTCTATAGACAGGGGTTTAGTTTTGGGCTCTCGGTTCTGTTGGTCTATATGTCTGTTTTAGTGTTGGCACCATGCTGTTTTTATTGCTGTGGCTTTGTAGTATGGTTTGAAATCAGCAAGTGGGGTACCTCCAGCATTGTTCTTTTCCCTTGAGAATGCTTTGGCAATTTGGGGTTTCATACAAATTTTAAGATTGTTTTTCCATTTCTGTAAAGAATGCCATTTGTTTTTTGATGGAGATTGCATTGAATCTAGATGGCTTTGGTAGTATGGACTTTTTAATATTAATTCTTTGGATCCATTAACAAAGGATGTTTTTCCATTTGTTTGTGTCTTCATTTCTTTTAGCTAAGTCTTAAGTTTCCATTGTATGTCTTTCATTTCCTTGGTGAAATTTATTCCTAAATAGATTGTTTGCGATGCTGTGAAAATGGGATAATTTTCTTTCTCAGGTATTTCATCCTTAGTGTATAGGAAGGTAACTAATTTCTGTACATTGATCATGTGTCATTCAACTTTACTGAAATATTAGTTCCAGCAGTGTTTTGGGTGTCTTTCGGATTTTGCATAAGCAAACTCATATAACTGCAAATGGGACAGTTTGACTTCTTCCTTCTTGATTTGGATGTGAGGGAAAGCTTTTAGTTCTTCTCAGCTGAGTATCATGTTAGCTGGGGGTTTGTCACACATTGCCTTTATTACCTTGGGGTATGTTACTTTTATACTCAGTCTGCCAGAAGTTACCATGAAAGGATTTTGCATTCTGTCAAATGCATAGATGATCATGTTTCTTTCATTGCATTAATGTGATTTCATTTCATTAATATGATGAAAAGTCATGTACTGATTTGTGTATGTTGAACCATCCTTGCAACCCAGGGAAAAATCCCATCTAGCCCTGGTGTGTAATTTATGTGTTCTTGATTTTGGTTTGCTAATACTTTGTTGAGAATTATGTCTGTGTTTATCAGGAATATTGATCTGTAGTTCCTTTTTTTTGTGGTTTTGTTTTTAGAGAGAGAGCACATATGTGCACCAGTGAACAGTAGGCGGGCTAGGAAGGAGAGGAAGAGAATTTTAAGCAGGCTCTGTGCCCAGTGTCTGCATGGGGCTCAGTCTCATAGCCCTGAGATCATGACCTGAGCCAAAATCAAGAGTTGGATGTTTTAGACTGAGCCGCCCAGACATCCCTTTTTTGTTGTATTTTTATCTGGCTTTGGTGCCCAGATAATGCTGGCCTGTTAAGCAGAGTTTGGAGGTATTCCCTATACCTCACATTTTTGGAAGAGTTTGAGAAAGATTGGTATTCTTTGAGTGTTTATTGGAACTTGCTGATGAATCCCTCTGGTCCTGGATTATTTTTTATACTGGGAGGTTTTAAATTACTGATTCAATCTCTTGCTCATTATTGTCTTTTCACATTTTGTTTGTGTTTGATTTGGTCTTGATGGGTTGTTTCTAGAAATTTCTAAAAATTTGTCCCTTCTGCATTATCTAATTTTGGGTATAGAGTTATTCAGTAGTCTCTTATAATCCTGTGTATTTTGTAGTACCACTTGTATGGTCTTTTTCATTTATAATTTTATGTCTTTGTCTAAGTCTGGCTAATAAAGTTTTGTCAGTTTTATTTCTTTGATGCACCAGCATTTAGTTTTATGGGTAGTTAGGGTTTTTTTTTTTTTCTTTTTCTTTCCTTCCTTGTGCTTCCTCTAGGCTTGTTCTTTTTATATTTCCTAGAGGTGCACAGTTAGGTTGAGATATTTGTAATTTCTTAAGATAAGCATTTCACGTTATAAACTTGCCTCTTGAATGCTTTGCTTTTATCCCATAAGATTTGATGTCATATTCCCTTTTTCATTTGTTTTAATTTCCCATTTTTATTTTTTAACCAACTGAGCCACCCAGGCGTCCCGACCCATTTTTATTTTTTGACTTACTGTTTAGAAGTGTTATTTAGTTCCCATGTACTAGATTTTTCTAGCTTCCTCTTGCTGATGTCTAATTTATACCATTGTGATCAGAAAAGAGAGTTGGTATACTTCCAGTCTTAGTTTGCTGAGATTTGTTTTGTGCCCTGTCATAGGATCTGCCCTGGAAAATGCTCATATGCCCTTGAGAAAAATGTGTGTTATACTGTTCTTGGATGGAATATATGATTTCTAAATCATTTTGTTTTAAAATATGTTTTGGTTCAATTCCAGTATTTCCTTTTTGATTTTCTGACTGCATGATTTATTTGTTCGGTAGTATTAAAGTTCCCTATTAATGTATTGCTCATTTCTCCATTTAAATCTGGTAAATTTTTTTTGATCGTGGTGCTCTGATGCTGCATGTGTGTATATTTTTGAACATTCTCTCTTCTTGACGTCTTTGTTACTTTATCATTATATAATGACTTCTTTATCACACTTGTTAATGTTTTTGGCTTAAAGTGTATTTTTTTCTGGCATAAGTATGGCTACACCCACTTTTTTTGGTATCCACTTGCATGGAATATCCTCTTCTGTTCCTATGCCTGAGTCTGTGTATGTCTTGAAGTGAATTTTCTATAGATTGGAGTTAGGTCTGGTTTTTTTTTTTTTTCTTTCTTTTTCATCTAGCCACTCTACCCTTTGAAATCAATCCATTCATAACTACTTACTACTACCATCTTATCTTATTGTTTGCCTTCTAGTCTTGTATCTCCTGTGTTTCTTTACCCCGTTTTTTACCTCTGTAAAGTGGATTTCCATGGTGATTTGTTCAGTCTCCCCTTTTTTTAGGTTTCATCACTAGATTTTTGCTTTCTGGTTTACCAAGTGGCTTACATAAACCATCTCATAGGTAAAGTACTCCTAGGGGAAGATGTTTTTAAGAAATAGTTCAGGCATGTTCTGTAACATCCTTGATTAATTACACTGTTCTGCCACATAATCACTTTTTTTGTTGTTGTTGTTGTTGTTGTTTTAAAGATTTTATTTATTCACTTGACAGACAGAGATCACAAGTAGGCAGAGAGAAACAGAGGAGAAAGCAGGCTGTCTGCAGAGCAGAGAGCCCGATGCGGGGCTCGATCCCACAACCCTGGGATCATGACCCAAGCTGAAGGCAGCGGCTTTAACCCACTGAGCCACCCAGGCGCCCCCACTTGTTTTTTTCTTAAAGATGATGAAAACAAAATAACTTTTGAAACAATAACTTGCAAAGGTTACTGTATTGACCCTTGAACAATGTGAGGGTTATGGGTACCAATCCACCATGCAGTCAAAAATCTGCATAACTTTACTCCCTAAAATTTTAACAGCTAATAGTCTACTGTTGAGGAGAAGCCTTACTGATAACAGTAAGTACTGATTAACCCTTATTTTGTATATTATATGCTGTATTCTTACAATTAAAACTAAGGAAAATGTTATCATCAAGAGAAAATGCATATACGGTACTGTATTTATGAGAAGAAAATCCACATATAAGTGGATGTGTGCAGTTCAGACCCATGTTGTTCAAGAGTCAACTGTATGTTTAACGTTGTAAAATTAATGAACTCTTTTTCAAAATGGTTGTAGCATTTTACATTTCTACCAGCAATGTGCCAAAGTTCCAAGTTCCTTGACATTTTATTTAAGAGAATTTTCAGTTACTTTTTTATTTTTCTGCCCCACAACACTGGGGTGTTTGTTTTTGTTTGTTTTATTAACACTTTGGTGATGACATTATGAATTGTTAAAAGATCCAGAAAAACCTCTTTACAGATGGACAGAATGGAAGTCTAAAGTTAAAACATGACATGGAAAGCAAGATTATAGAATACTCTGGCATCATGAATTATCAAAAAACAAGGAAGAGTTTTACCCTCAGACTTTCAGTAACACTTTAAATGGCTAGCCACTTGGCTGGAACCTTACTATAACACTTCTGTCAGAGTCCCTGCTGCTGCTTGAATTGTAAAGGCTGCAATAGAAATGTGTTTCTTTACTTCTCTCCAGGCTGAATGAGGGTCTTCTTTATTTTCAATATCAAACATAGCATCATAGATCCCAGGAAATGATTCTCCAGCATATTTGTTGTGGCTACTTGGAGCAAAGATGATGTGCCTAATAGAAAAAAAGCAGATAGTAGGTTGAGCTAGAGTATACATACATTACACTTTATATGCTTTTTTATTCATTCCCTTTTGTTAGACCACACCTTAAGAATACTGTGTGTCTCCTCCTGGTATTCACTTTTTTTATTCCAAAATGAAGACCTATAAGTGATTTATGATACTTATGTAACAGTATAACTTTAAGCAAAGAAATCTGACTATGCATTCACTGCATTTGTCCTTTACTGGAGAATTAGAAAGGCAGAGTATAGTAAAAATATATATATAGATAGATACAAAGTTTGTACAAACCTGGTTTGGATCCTTGAACTGACATCTAACAGTCCTGTGGCTTTTCACCTTGGTTAAGTTCTTAAGTATTCTGTTCTTTTTGATACAACTGTAAATGGAATTATCTTTTTGTTCCTCTTCTTGATAGGCCATTATTAGTGAATAGAAATAAAATCAGTTTCTGTATATTGATTTTGTATCTCCACCTTACACTGAATTTGTTCATTTTTTTTTTTTAAGATTTTATTTATTTGACAGAGATCACAAGTAGGCAGAGAGGCAGGCAGAGAGAGAGGAGGAAGCAGGCTCCCCGCAGAGCAGAGAGCCCTACGCGGGGCTCAATCCCAGGACCCTGAGATCACGACCCGAGCCGAAGGCAGCGGCTTAATCCACTGAGCCACCCAGGCGCCCCTGAATTTGTTCATTTTAATAGTTTTTTGGTGAATGCCTTAGGTTTATATCTACATAATGTCATCTGCAAATAATAATGGTTTAACTTCTTCCATTACGGATGCCTTTTTCTTGCCTAATTGCTCTAGCTAGGACTACCTATACTGTGTTGAAAAGAAGGGGCAAGAACAAGCATCCTGGTCTTGTTCCTGATCTTAGAGGAAAAGCTTTCAGCCTTTTACCATTAAATACGATATTAACTGTAGGTTTGTCTTATGTGCCCTTTATTATATTGAGTTACATTTCTTCTACATGATTTTGAGTTTTAATAAAAGTGTATGTTGAATTATGTCAAACACTTTTTCTGCATCTGTTAAAGACTTTTTTGTCCTTCATTTTGTTAATGTGGTATATAGCATTGATTTGTGGATATTGAACCGTCTTTGAATAAACCCCATTTGTGGTACGTGATCTTTTTAATATATTGTTGAATTCGGTTTGCTAAGTTTTATAGAGGATTTTTCCTTTTATGTTCATCATATTGGATGGTAATTTTATTTTGCATCCTTATTTGATTTTCCTGTGAGGGTAATGCTGGCCTTTTAAAATGAGTTTGGAAGTGTTCCCTCTTCTCTTTTTTGGAAGAATTTGAAAAGAATTGGTACTGATTATTTTTTCAGTGTTTTGTAGAATTCATCAGTGAAGCCATCTGGTCCTGGACTTTTGTTTGTTGGGAGGTTTATGATTACTAATTCAATTTCCTCACTAATAACTGGTGTATTCACATTTTCTATTTGATTAATAAGTTCTGGAAGCTTGTATGTTTCTAGAAGTTTGTCCATATCTCCTAGGTTGTCCAATTTACAGACAGATGATTGTTGATAGTAGTCTCTTATTTATTCCCATGGTATTAGTTACAGTGTCTCCTCTCTTTATTTGAGCCCGTTCTCTTCTTGGTGAATCCAGGGAATGGTTTATAAATTTCATCTTTTCAGACAATCAGTTCTTTGTCTTACTGAATTTTTCTTTTGGCTTTTCAATTTGTTTTCTTGATTTCCTCTTTGTTATTTCCTCTTTCTACTAACTTTGGGCTTTGTCATTCTACTTCCTTGAGGTGTTAGGTTGAGAGTTTTGCTTTTTTCTGGGGTATATGGTATTCATTGCTGGTGAACGTCAATCTTAGAACTGCTTTTGTTGCATCCCATACATTTTGCCATGTTGTATTTCCATTTTCATTTTTCTCAAGGTATCTTTTTTGTCTTGATTTCATTAACCTATTAGCTGTTTAATAAGTAGAATGTTAATTTCCACCTGTTTGTGAGTATCCCACTTTTCTTTTTGTAATTGATTTCTAGTTTCATACTACTGTGGTCAAGAGAGATGCTGGATTCTTAAATTGTCTTGTTTTTTTGGCATAACATAATACCCATCTTGGAGAATATTCCACATGCACTTGCAAGAATGTGCATTCTGCTTTTGGATGGAATGTTATGTATATATCTTTTCATTTCATATGGTCTAATGTGTCATTTAAGGCTAATGTCCCCATAGTGATTATTTTGTTTGGAAGCTAGCCATTGATAAGTGGTATTAAAGTCTCCTATTCCTCCTATTGTATTGCTGTTTCTCTTTTGGTCTCAATTTATGTGTTCAGGTGCTTTTATGATGGGTGCATAAATATTTACAAATGCATCCTCTTGTTTGACCCTTTTATTATTGTGTAATTTCTTTGTCTTTTATTACAGTCTTCAATTTAAAGTATTTTGCCTGATATTAGTATAGCTATCTCTGCTTTCTGTGGCTTCCATTTGCATTTGATATCTTTTTCTGTGCTTTCATATTTAGTCTTTATGGGTCTTTACATTTGAAGTGAGTCTCTTCTAGGCACGATATAGACAGGTCTTGTTTTGTTGTTGTTTACATTCAGCCACCCTGTCTTTTCATTGGAGCAGATTCCATTTACATTTAAAATAATCAGTATGTATGTACATATCAATATTTTGTCAGTTGTTTTCTTGCTGTTTTGTAGTTCCTCCTTGTTCCTTATTTTGCTCCTCTTGCCCTTTGTGGTTTGATGGTACATATGCTTAAATTTTTATCTTTCTTGTATCTAATACAGACTTACCTCATTTTATTGTGCTTGAAAGATACTACATTTTTTTTTTAATTGAAGGTTTATGGCAAACCTGCATCTAGCAGTTCTTTTGACACCATTTTTCCAACTACAGTTACTCTTATAATATTTCAAACTTTTATTATATATATTTTATTGGAATACATTTGACAATACAGTGTTACTAGTTTGGGGTATGTAATAGTTGACAGTTACATACATTAAGAAATGCTCGCTGCAGTAACTGTAGTTACCATCTGTCACCAAAGTTATTACAGTATTACTGACTATATTCCCTGTGGTGTATCTTTCATCTTTGTGGCTTATTTATAACTGCAAATCTGAACCACTTAATCCCGTTTTGCCCACCCTCCTGCCACCTTCCCGTCTAGCAACCACCATTTCTTTTCTTGGTTCATTTGTTTTGAGGTGAAATTGGATGGTATGTCTTTCTCTGACTTGTTTCAGTTAGCATAATACCCTCTTAGTTGGGAGCTGTGTTGTAGACAGCAAGATTTCATTCTTTTTTAGGGTTAATGTTCCATTGTATGTATACCACATCTTTATTTCATCTATCAGTGGACATTTAGTTTGTATCCTTATGTTGGCAGTTGTAAATAACACTTTGGTAAAGTAAGGATGCATGTATTTGTATTTACTTAAATATATATTTATACATTTAGTGTTTTCAGGCTTTTTTGGGTAAAAACCCAGCAGTGTGATTACTGGATTATGTAGATTTCTATTTTTAATTTCTTAAGGAACCTCCACACTGTTTTCTCTGGTGGCTGCACCAGTTTACATTCCCACTAACGGTGCATGAGAGTTCCCTTTTCTCCACATCGTCACCGACACTTGGCTTTTTGATGTTAACCTTTCTTACAGTTGTGAGGTGATACCTCAGTTTTGATTTGCATTTCCCTAATGATTAGTGATGGGGGCCACATTTTTCATGTTTCTTGGCCATGTGTACTCTTTGGAAAGATACAGGTTCTCTGCCCATTTTTTTAATCGATTATTGGGGGCTTTTTGTTGTATCTCAGATATGAACCCATTATTAGACCTATCATTTGCAATTATCTCCTCCCATTTAGTAGGTTGCTTGTCATTTTGTTGGTTTCCTTGGCTGCACAAAAGCTTTTTAGTTTGATATTCTACCAGTAGTTTATTTTTGCTTTTGTTTTCCTTGCCCAAGGAGGCCTATCCAGAAAAACTTTGCCAAGGCCAGCATATAAGAGATCGCTGCCTATGTTGCTGGGTTTTTTGTTTTTGGTGGAGTGTTAAACTTTTAGCTCTCATATTTATTTAGGCATTTAGTCCATTTTGAGTTGCTTTTTGTTTGATGTAGGGAAGTGGTCCATTGCATTTGTATGTTGCTGTCCAGTTTTCCCAGCACCATTTATTGAAGAGACTCCATTGCAGTCTTGCCTCAGTCTTGCTTTTTTTGTATGTTATTAACTGTATAAGCATGGGTTTATTTTTGGGTTCTCTATTCCATTCCATTAATCTGTGGGTCAGTTTTTCTGCCTGTATCATACTGATTACTGTACCTTTGTAGTATATCTTGAAATTTGGGATTGTATGTACCTCCAGCTTTGCTCTTTCACAAGAATTGCTTCGGCTATCTGGGATGTTTTTTATGATACAAACCTGAGTATTATTTATTCTGATTTTGTGGAAAATGCTGTTGGTATTTCGGTAGGAATTGCATTTGTTTTTATTGTGTTCCATTTTAGAACTATCTAGTACTTTTCAGAGTACAGATGTTTCACCTCTCGTTAATTTTATGCACAGGTGCTTTATACTTTGATACAGTTGTAAAGGAGTTTGCTTAATTTCTCTTTCAGCTACTTTATTAGTAGTCTGTAGCAGTGTAATATAGACTTATGTGCATTGCATTTGTACTGAATTCATTGGTTCTCATTTTTTGGTTTTTTAGGTTTTCTGTATTTATTACCATGTCATCTGCAAATAGTGACAGTTTAATTTCTTCCTTACCAATGTGAATGCCTTTTATTTTTCCTGTCTGCTGCAGCTAGAACTTCCAAGACTATGTTGAATAAAAGTAGTAAGAGTAGGCATCCTTGTCTTGTCCCTAATCTTACAGGAAAAGCTTTCAGTATTTCATTGTGAGTATTAGGGTATAAGGAGGTAGGTCTTACATGGCTTGGCTCTAAACTCACTTTACTTAACTGATAATTTTTATCATGAACAGATGTTATATTTTGTCAAATGGTTTTTCTGCGTCTATATTAATTTGAGCATAGGATTTTTACCTTTTATTTTGTTGATGTCATATACTACATTGATTTGTGAATACTCAGAGTTGTATCCCTGAAATCAACTTGAGGATAGTGATCTCTTTAATATATTAAATTCACTTTGCTGTTTTGTGGAAGATTTTTGCATCTCTCTTCTTCAGGGATACTGGCCTTAATTTTTGTAATTATATTTTAATTGCTACAATCTTATAAAACTGTAACAGATGAAGAGTTGCTGTTTATGCATAAGCAAAAGTCATTACTTTAGATGGAATCTACATCTGGTGAA
The DNA here is from genome assembly GCA_003697995.1 of Taxidea taxus jeffersonii. Taxonomy (NCBI): domain Eukaryota; kingdom Metazoa; phylum Chordata; class Mammalia; order Carnivora; family Mustelidae; genus Taxidea; species Taxidea taxus. Next base: position 111,043 of record RCUC01168052.1, read on the forward strand.
GATGCTGTGAAGGTAGAACAGTGGCTTCAACAGTGGCAGCAATGGGTTTAGAGTATTACATAAAGCCTTGCTGCTGCTTTTTAATTAAGTTTGAGAGAATTGACTCCAATATTGAAATAACTTGTACTGTGGGTAAAAGTCTATCAAACAGCATCATATACTACAGAGAAATCTTGTAAATAGAACAGTCAGTTGATGTGGCAGGCTTCATGATTGTATTCTTTAAAGAAATTGCCACAGCCACTCTTATCACCAGCCATCAACATCAAGGCAAGACCTTCCACCAGCAAGAAGATTGCAACTAGCTGAAAGCTCAAATGATGGTTAGCATTTGGGGCAATAAATTAAGGTTTATACTTTTTTTTTTTTAGTAATGCTTTGCACACTCAATAGACTATAATATAGTATAAACATAACTTTTATATGTACTAGGAAAACAGGAATTTCATGTGACTTGCTTTATTGCAAATATCTGTGATCTACCTTGCAGTATATCAGAGGTAAGCCTCTATGTAGCTTTTGGTTTGTGGCTATTGGGAGCCTTACATACACTAATGTAACAATTTAAAGTGGACTTTCATGAATAGTACAATTCAACTTTGAAGGCATTCTGAAGCTCTCCCTTCTTACTCTTATATCAACCCTATCACCACGTTTTGTTTCCTATGTCACATTTTACTTCCTCTTAATTCTGTGCATCCCTTATTATTGCAGTTATGCTTACTTTTGTAACTCTTGCATTAACCTTCATACTATTTAATATATTACCTTTACTATAATCTGTATCAGTATAATTTTCACTCTTATTTTCTTATTACTAATTAGCACCTTTTCTTTGCAAGCTTTTAAAGAACTCCCTTTACCATTTCATATGACTAGTTTAGTGATGATGAATCCCTTTAGCTTTTGTTAGTCTGGAACACTCTTTCTCCTTCAATCCTGAATGATAATGCTGCAGAATACAATATTCTTGGTTGGAAGTTTTTTTGTTTTAGTTTGTTTTTTCTTCAGGACTTTGACTATATCATGCCAATCCTATCAGGCCTGCAAAGTTTTCTCTGAAAAATCTAAATATCTTATGGGGCTTCTTTTGTACATAACAAGTAATTCTCTTAGTGCTTTTAAAATTCCTTGTCCTTGACATTTTAATTGTGTTTTAGTGTGGATCTCTTTTGGTTCCCTGGATCTGGATGTTGGTTTCCTTCTCTAGGTTAGGGCAGGTTTTAGTCCCCTTCTCTCCCTACACTGGGAATGATGTTTTCTATAAGTTCCTTAAGCTTGTAATGTTTTGTTTTGTTTCTCCCTTGCTCTGTTTGGGTGAATGCCAGTGCCCCGTCTTTGAGTTCAGTGATCCTTTATTCTGCTCTAAACCCCTCTAAGTGTATCCTTCAGTTCTATGACTTCTCTTTGGTACTTTTCCTTTTCACCTTCTCACTATGTTCATCCATTCTTCCATGTTTGGTTAGCATCTTTATGGCCATACTTTGAACTCTTTAGGGGGTATATTACTTATCTTTGTCCCATTAACCTATTTTCTTTCATTGGTATATTCCTGTTGAATCATTTTTTTTTAAACTTTATGTTGCTTTCTATGTCTTAGATCAAACAGCCACCTCTCCCAGTGTTGAAATAGATGAACCTTTTCATCTAACCTTGCTCTATCTCATTTGTTTCTCAAATTTTGTGATTGTTCCAACAGCCTCTTTTTAATAGCTCCTCTTGGTAGTTGAGGGTGTGCCTAGACCTGTCTCTGTCCCCTTGACTATCTCAGTCAGGTCTTAAATTCAGAGTGATTAAAAGCTGCTGCCTGAAGGTTTGGTTTCCACAGTATGCAAGCAATCTGGGGTGGCCACCAGAGCCAGGTGATAGGGACCTGTCCGTCAGACACAGTAGTAAACACTGGGGCTCCAGCTGAGTGCGTAAGTTGCTTTCTGGAATATAGCAGCAAGCTGCAATAAGAAAGAGCACAAAGATGGTACTGCCCCCACCTACATGGCCTGAGAGCATTGCCGGAGGCCTGCCCTGCAGAGTGCGGAAGCTCCAGGGTAAGTAATTATGCTTGTGTTTCAGTCTGCTGTCTGGAACAGGAAGAGTAAGAACACGAAAAATAGCACCTGCCCCTGGTAAGGTTTATAGTTAATCCTTAGATGTGTGTTTAAGTGGAAGCCTGCCCCCAGGCTGTAGCCATGATGATAAACTTACCTCCATCACTTGGAAGACTCAGCTGCTTGGGTCTGTTGCCTCTTGCTGTCTAAGACTTTCTCTATTGGTTTCAGTCTTGTGGGACCTTTCTGGGCACCAGAGCCAATGGACAGGTGTGCTCTGGCAGCAGTGACAAAAATTGGTGCCCGACAAAGGTATAACCTCCTTTTTGGGGTATACCGTCAAACTGGAGCAGGTGAGGGGGGCAGTGTAAAGACTCTTGCCATCAGCCATAGGCCCTAGATCTTTCTCCTTAGGCCAAACCTCCTGTACCAGCAAATAGTTGTTTTTCTTAGAAAAAACTCTTCCAAGAACAGTCTCCAGTTGTTACAGTCTCATGGGACCCAGGAATGTAAGCCCCATGGGTTCCAGAGCTACACAATTAAAGGGCATCCTTGGCCAGCAGCTGTAAACACTAAGTACAAGACACAGGTAAAAAGCTGCCTTCCAGGAGATACAGTGCTCTGGAGCGCAGCAGAACAACACAAAGATGCCACCCACCAGCCTCCTCTAGGTGATGCGTTAAGATCACCAAATGAATCTTTCACATTAAGTCTGCTTTTCAGAGGGCTGCTTCTGTATTGGCCCTGTGGCAGGTGATTCCGTGCAAGCTCTTTAAGAGCTGTTGGTCTGTTCACTGTAGCCCTTTGGGTAGTTGGTGCCCCGTAGCCAGATATTTTAGAGGCTAATCTCAGGTGTAAGTCTTAAAAGTTGGTGTACCCTGTTTGAGGTATGAACCCTTCTCCTCAAGGGAGAAATTCTGGATATATAAATTCCCTCCTAATTGTGGGTTGTGTACCTGGAGATGGGTTTATGGCATGATTAGTTCTCAGACTCTCCTACTCTTTGGTATGGCCTTTTTCTTGTTTGATACGAAGCAGTGGCTCAGCTAGTCTTCTGGTCTTTTTCAGAGGAAACTGTTACATATATAGTTACAGCTTCAGTGTGTCCCTAGGTTGAGAGGAGTTCAGGATCTTCCTACATTGCCATCTGGTACTGCCCTCGCTTTAGAATATAGCCTTAATATTCAGTTAATAATTCCCAATATGTTTTTAAAATATAGTGCAGTCTTTTTGGAAGATAGTATAGCAGTTACTTAGAATGTGTTTACTCTTTGACCCTGAAATCTGCATACTGATTATATAGATAAAAGATAAATGTTCAAAAGGGCACAAGGACATACTATGGCAGTTAATTTTACTAAAAGTAAATGAGGGAAAAACAAATTGAATTAAAGAGTCAACAGAGACTTAAAAATTATACATACATGCCAAAGCAATATTATACACCAGATACAAGAGAGCTAAAACTATATATATTGGCATGGAAAGATCTCTAAGATAAATTATTATGAAAAAAGAGAAAGATGCAAAATGTATGGTCCCATTAATGTAGATACAGATATATATATATATACACACACACATATATAAAACAATATTCTTTAAAGAAAATAGCAAATGCCTGGGTGTGGGTTATAGAAGGAAATGCTGAAGGACCATGGCCCCTTTTTCTCCTACAAGCTTCTATAGAGTCTGCATTCATTTTGAGAAAAAGGTGTTTTGCTTATGAATAATAGACTAATACAGGCAAGAGAAAGTTAACATGTAGATTTGCTTTCAGCTTTTTATTTGACATGTACATACTTAAATGATGGCTGTTTTATTTGTATCAATAATGAATTATTACTCTTTAACACTTTATTAAAATAGCCACTTACTGAGTACATTCCTTTCTGAGCTAAATCTGCCACATGCCTGAAATCTATAAGCCTATGGGATGAAAGCAGTTATACTCTCCTCTCCTTTTATACCTGAGGAACCTGAGGTTTAGGTACCAGGTTGCTGAGTATGAGCCAGAGTTGGGCTCTGAAAGCCTGTGCTTATAATTAAAGGTTAATACTAGTCAACTAATATTTATAAGAAAGCTAACATGCAGAACTATGTCTGGCACATTGTATCTGATGATAAATAGCCTCACAAATTTTCACCAAGGACCTGCAGTTTAAGAGGTACTAGAAAAACAAGACTGTCCAAACACACAGCCAAGACAGTGAAAGAAAACAGAGGTACAGATAAAAAAAGAGGATATTGCTTCAGAACATGGCAGTCATCTTCAAAAAACTAGACCTAGATTTATCCTATTTGATTTTGAAGAGCTGAACAGGGTCAGAGGGAGGAAAATTACAGAGAAAAAGGTCTTTATGAGGAAAACTAACATTAGATCTTTCTTAAAATGAGATGGCCTTCCTTATGAGGTAGGAAGCTTCCTATGGACTGGAAGATTCAGAGGCTAAATAGCTACTTACCTCAGATGCTATAGGAAAGATTAATGTAGAAGTTTGAATTACATAAGCTCTAAGAGTCCCTCTAAATTTTATAGCTTTTAGATTTTTATAGTTTTTTTCAGCTATACCGTTTATCATTTACATCTGCAGCAAACCAATAAACATGAAGTTAACTTTTCTGATACTACAACTTACACTACTATATATAATCTTACCCATGTTCCTCATAGCATACATATTCACATTCTGTTCATCTGATGGCAACAGTTTAAAGCATGCTGGTTTTGGTCACAGTGAAGTAGCTAATGTCCTTTAGTGAAACACCTGTTGCTTCCTTACCTATAGAACCGCCTCCCTGGTAGACCAAGGGGATCAATGAATGCCCTCTCCAGGAGCATCAGTTGGTCATTCATGATTCTCAGTGCAATGGGACTGGGAAAACAAGAAATAAGTAACTATAACCCTTATCATGGAACTGTATTTTAAAATAATACAGGATAAGGCATGGAAAAATGAATTTCTAAAATCAATAGGTTTTTAAGAAAATGCAGATTAATGGTGATGCCTCATATGGAAATCATAGATAATAACAGAGGCATCTTTCTAATATTCACAGTAAGAAATACCTATTGGTAATGGTTCATTTTGTTTTTCAAGATCACCAAAAGAACAGAAAGACATTTTTAATTCTTTCTAGGAGGAGAGCCCGGCCTCCTGCAGAGGCAGATTGGATGTATTCTCAAGTTCTTGATAAGCCATTTAGTGCCACTGAATAAACGCTGAACAACAACAAATGAAGGGAAGTTGCTTCATTCTACAAGAAGGATGGGAGGTATTGCAAGCCAGGACTCCCCTTTCACGCTTGGAATCTGCCAGCTCTCTTTCTGGGGTGCTACATAAGTTCTCTGGGCTTTACTACAATCCAAGGGGTTTTTCATTATATTTCAATCTAAAAGTAGCAAGTGATTAAATGAAATGCAACAACTCTTATCAATAAAAACATTTCTGCATTTGGACAGAGAAGTATTGGGACCATAGTGAAATTCATACTACAAATGCACTTAAACCTGTGGAACTGAATTCCCAGCTCTCCTTCTTGGTCCTTGTCATAGGGATGAGTTTTTGTCTACTATTTAGAGTGATGCTTCTCAAACTTGAGAATAAAAACCATTCTGGAGCATCTTATTAAAGGGTGGAATTCTAATTGAGTGGGTCTTGGAAGGCGTTTGATACTCTCATTCTAACAAGCTCCTAGGTAATGCTGATACTGCTGATTCACAGACCTCAAGAGCAGTAAGGTAGAACCAAGTGTAAGTGTACATGATTCATTCTAGTAACTAGATCACTTTTCAGAATGATGGGGAGTTCGACATTTGAAACTTACTTATTAAGATCAACTTGTGTAAGTCTTCTATGAAAATCCGAAGCAGCATCTGAGAAGTTCTTCACAGCAGAAAATAAGGAATCTTTTAAAAATACAAAAGTGGAAGATCAGTAAGTTCTGCTTATTTCACATGTTCACTTTCCTGCCATCCCCATTCCAGGCTGATATGAGTGAATAGATAGTGTTGCGCCTTCCTGCAGATCCGTGGAAATCATCAGAAAATATAACAAACAGTATATATTTTCTATAAAAATTACATATATATATAAAACAGTATATAAAATAGAAAATGACTAAATTGTTTCTTCAGGAAATAACTTCCAGGAGTCTAGGACAATTCTTTTAACTCCTAATTTACCAGAAATGTATCAGTCATGTATGTACTCATTCAGTACATACTTGTTGGTACATCTGTATGCTAGATACTAGATACAGCTATAGATGAATTATGTTTTTGCAGTTGTTATAGACTAAAACAGTTAATCCCTCTTTGTAAGGAGTGCATTTAAGATCTTGTTTAAAGTGTACTTGTGACAAGCTGACATATGTGGACACAGAAATAGGATCAGATTTTTTTTCTGGTCAAGCTTTTCTCTAGTTTACAAAGATTCTAAGTAAAGTGAGAAGGTTCTTGGTGTATTTTTTATTACAATTACCTATTTATCATTTTGCATCTTTTCTAAACTGAACATAAATTCTTGCTATCCTCCTTTCATTAATCCTGTGAAGCAGGGGAGACAATATTCATTTTACAGATAGAGTACTTACTGTTCTAGACACGAGCTGTTAGGTCACACAGCTAGTAAATAGTGTATTCAATATAAAGAATAAGAATCTTTCTTTGTCCTAGATCTCCTTTAAGCTCTAATTAGCATAGTTGTTTTTAAAACCGTGTACCAAATAATCTAATAAAAGGTTCTGTGGAAGCTACAGAAAAGCATTGAGGAAGGAATTTTAAATTTCCAGTGAACCACAGTAGTCCAGATGGATAAGAAATAAATTGTGTCCCTGGTATTTAGTAATAAGGGTGAGTGATAACTTTGGCATAAACAGTTTCGGAAGACTAGTAGGAAGACAGTGCACTGGACTAGTAGAAGGAAGTAAGGAACTGGAGACCAGGAGTGCAGACTGTATATCCAACCCATCCATCATTCCTTCATTAAAACATTTTTTTTTAAAGATTTTATTTATTTGTTAGAGAGAGAGAGAGAGAGAGAGAGCACAGGCAGACAGAGAGGCAGGCAGAGGCAGAGGGAGAAGCAGGCTCCCTGCTGAGCAAGGAGCCCGATGTGGGACTCGATGTGGGAGCTGGGATCATGACCTGAGCCGAAGGCAGCCGCTTAACCAACTGAGCCACCCAGGCGTCCCCATTAAAGCATTTTTTGAGTGCCTGTTTTGCCTGGCACTAAATGGTGAATACTGATTGGGAAAGGAGTAGGGCATATTAGGTAGGAGATAGAAAATTATCACTGTTTAATCCGGATGGAGTGTCACCATTGAGATGGAGAGTTTGACAATACGGGGGCGGGGGGAGTGGGGGAAGGCTGGGTATTAAGAGATAGATTAGGTTACTTAACCTGTGTAAAGAGAGTTATTCCATTTTAACTGTGTGCCCTGTCTTGGTTGGATCCTGACTTCAACTGATAAAAAGTAATTCACTAAAAGAAAAATCAGAGCATCTAGGACAAGAACTGGATGCTGGATAGCCAAAGAACTATGTCCATCTTACGTCTGCAGTTTCATCTTTTTTTTTTATTTGCCCCATCGTTACAGAGGTTCTCCAATCACTGATGTAAACACAATTTCCTAAATTTTCTTTGCATCATCTTTCTCTAGAACTTAGTACCTACTGCTCATCATAACTTTAAAGGTGACAAATTTGGATGTAGTAATATTCAAAAGCCACTACTGACTACTCTGTACTTACTCTCTGTATTCCTGTAGTACTCTCTGTATACTCCTATAACAACTTGTCCCCGGCATTTTGGTCTTCTCCCTCACATGCGATTCTGTGCTCTTTGAGGGCAATGATTATTTTTCACACATCCTTCTATCTCCCAGGAATTAACACAGAACTTCTAGATGGTAGACACTGGTATACAAATTTGATAATTTTGGTGTATACTAAGAACATGTACTCCCAGATTAAAATGGTTACAATAAAACCCTACTGGGGCGCCTGGGTGGCTCAGTGGGTTAAGCCTCTGCCTTCAGCTCAGGTCATGATCTCAGGGTCCTAGGATCGAGCCCCACATCAGGCTCTCTGCTCAGGAGGGAGCTTGCTTCCCCACCTCTCTGCCTACTTGTGATCTCTCTCTGTGTCAAATAAATAAAATCTTAAAAAAAAAAAAAAAAAAAACCCTACTAGTAGAGAACATTATTTCTATATATTAACCAGGTCAGTCACCCACAGCTGTCTTGGAAACACGTTATATTCTTTACTATTTCACTCCTAAGAAAGCTGACACACATACAGGGGCCAAGTATCTTTCCCAGCATCATACAGTGATTAAATATTAGAGCCAGGATTTGAATTGAATAACTACTTCCAGACTCATTTCATCCCTGCTTTGTAAGGGGTACATAGTATAAAATAGTAACCACAAAATGGCTACATAAATATGAAACAATCCTTAAAACCTTGTAAAAGAAATCCTGCATATAGACAAATAATATGCAATAATAATGATGCTTACATATGTAGTGGAATAGGTTTTCTGTTTTCCCATCTTTGTATTGTAGTATTGTTAATGGTAAAAATATTTTTAAAGACAGCAAAATTGGGAAAATACTTATAAACCAATGTCTGTAGCATTAACTTAGCAAAATGGATTCATCCTATAAGTAACAGATGAAATTACATTCTTTAAAAGTGTTTGGTTTTTTTCCCCAGAGGTAAGAATTAAGTGATGCAAGTATATATTCTAGGACCAAAGAGTGTGCAGTGGTGACAAGAGGAAACTGTGTCTTAAAGCTCTAACTTAAAGATTATAAAATACCCAGCCATTCTTACCAAATGATACTCCATGGTCTCTCAGTTGTTGGTCATGTTTCTTAGATAAATTGTAGATACTTGTTGCATAGTTTTTCAAAGCTTTTGCGTAGTCTTCAATATTGAAAGGAATGATTTCAGAGTCCGCAAGCTCATAAACCAGTGCTCCTCGTAACTGAGCCACAGAAAGCTGTTTTTTAAATGTGGGATCATAAAAATTGTCTACTAATTCAAATGTCTCATAAATCGTATGGTATACTGGGTAGCTGCTGTATTTATCTGTTTTCTGGAAGAAGGGGGGAGGAGGAAAAAAACAGGTACTAAATACAGACAAACATTAAATATTCAAATTACAGGATTGATATAATAATAAAAATGATTGCAGGAAAAAATACAACCATGTGGCACCCTGAGTTATCACAATGAAGCAGAATAAAGTAAATATCTAACTAAAACACTATCATGTTTTACCAGTTTAAATGTTTACCAGTTTAAAATTTCACTATTGTTTTATAATTCATGTAATCTTCATTCAAAATACTTCCTGAAAGTTGTATTTTATTTCTGATAACTGAGATTAAGGAGTACAGATTCAAACTGTGTATTAGCACAGTTTAAAATTATCAATTGATTGGAAATGAAAGGTTCTGGTTGGCTAAGATACATATGTTGAGGAATTTGATATTTAAGCACCTTGTCTCCTTTCCAAACTCTGTAACTAAGTACTGTTTATCCTTTCTTACATAATTATGGGCTACCAGGATAAATTATTACATAGTGACATTTTATGTAAATATTTTTTGACTTAGGGCTGCCTTTCCAAATTTAATTTTTGTCTATCTGCTACTTTCCTATAAGGTTAACATTTTTATTGCTTTTAGTATCACTACAAGGAATCCCCATGTCATCCCCTAAATACTCTGTTTTTAATCCACAATGTCTTAAAAACTAGATAACTTTGTTCAGATTGATGCCAGAATAGGTCATCAGTGAATAGTGAGTAAGCCTTGAAAAAGTTTAATGAGTATTAGTATACAGATTTATGCATTTATTTTCGGTTATTTTGGAGCTGTTTTTGGTTTCTTCTCTGTTCTCAGTCATCTTCTGGGTAGTCCAGTTTGCAAGGGATATATATTCTAGAAAAGCATGATATTGGTGTACTGCAATTATGATTTCAAAATTACTAAAATCTGTGACAAATCTGAGTTTACTGATGGAATCTTCATCTTGATTTATTACATAATTTTTAACATAATCAAACAGACATGGTATATGTTGGCATATCCTAGGACTTGTATATCATCAGTATGTTTGAGTGACAATGGTGTAAAGTAGTCAGTGCAGAACAGAAAAAGGATTCAACTGAAAAATGAGGAACTTGTTTTATTCCCTAGTCAGGAGCCCCGCACTCAGATGACAGGCAGGAGTGGGGATGTGAAGAGGGGTTACTAACAATAAAGACTCTGTAACCATTAAAGAATCTGGCATCCCCTGTAACCAAGACAGGTTCTTCACCTGTTCATTTTCCTCAAGAAAAGATGAGAAGAATGAGGCTTTCCAACAAAACCTACACCAAAATATATATGAACTACTTGGTTCTGATAACTAGCTAAGTATTTGGCATTACTCTGTTAACTACCGCTTCACTGAATGATCCTGCAGGGAAAATACACAGAATAACCCAAATTCCTAGTCCATCTACAATGGGACATGAAATCAGCCCTTACCTGTGGAATTTTTCCTGGGCCACGTGACGTGGTGGCCTGGTGCCAAAAGGTAAACTTTTTAAAATTCCTAACAAGTTGGTCGTGCTATGTATCCAAAATAATACAATAGCTTACCCTATTCTTAGTGTAACGGGCTCTGCCTGAAGCAATTCCAAGTCTCTGAAAATAAGCTTCAAAATCACTTCCAGATCCCAGTTTGTTGATTCTGGATGTAGAATATAAATATACACACATGGAGAAATAAAAATTATGAAGTTAAGTGGGACAGTGTACCAAGCAAGGAATTACATAGCATATTTACAGGAATTAGGAAAAGGTACACCACTCCAAGATACTTTACTACATGGAGTTAAACAGTGCCACCAACGACAGCAACCTATGGACTATATATAGTCATTTTTCTTTTGTTTATAAAGATTTTATTTGACAACATACAAGCCAGGGGAGCAGGCTCCCTACTAAAACAGTAGTCTCTAATATTGTCAGCATTTTATGGTATTTATTTGGAGGGGAAAATAAGATTTCATCATTCTCAGAGAACTATAATCTAGTAAGAAAACTGCCACGAAGGACACCTCAGTGGCTCAGTCAGGCATCTGCCTTTGGCTCAGATCATGATCCCTGGACCCTTGGATGGAGTTCCACATTCCATCGGGTTCCTGGCTCAGCAGGAGTTGATGAAATGAATGAAAAATCAAGTACCTCTGCCTCTCTTCCCACTTGTGTTTTCTCTCTCTCTCTCTCTCCCTCTCTCTCTCAAAATCTTTAAAAAAAAAACCCTACCATATTAAAGTATATTTAAAATAGAAATTAAAAAATAAGATCATTAAGAATCTAAATGTGACTTACTTAGAAATTCAACTAAAATAGATTTCTTGGCATATAGTAAAGAAAACCACTACACACACACAAACCTATATATACTAACAGAAAAATTCTGAATGGGGAGTAAAGCAGAAAGTAAAATTACGTTTGCATTAAGAATATAACTATACACTTCCAAACCTAGATCCTGGATTTTTTTTTTTTTTTTTTTTTTACTTTGAGAGAGGGAGAATCAGACCCCTTGCTGAGCAGGGCACAGACATGGCTCAATCCCAGGACTCTGGGATCATGACCAGAGCCAAAGATGGACACTTAACCAATAGAGCCACCAGACGCCCCCAACCTTGGGATGTTTTTCATAACTTTTTGTCTAATTTATTTTAAGCATGTGAAACTTTCATAGTGGAAACACAGACTTTCACAACACTTATTTGGAATATGGAATGAAGCTATACACTCTACTATCCTCTACTAGTTTTTAGAAATAGTATTGCAAGAGAAACAAACAAACAAAAAATCAAGAAAGTTGCTGTTTGAATAAGAAGTAAAAAAATTAACACTTAAACAGTCTAAATTGATTACAGGTAAAGACAGTCTGGTGGTTATAATGCCCCTTTAGAAGCAAATAATCCTGTTCTTGTACTTCATCATTATCATTTGGAGTTACATGATTTATTAATACATCTAACATATTTGAAATTTAATTCAAGAATGCAAAACAGTACCTGGTAATGTGGCAAAATAACTTTTTTTTTTTTTTTAAAGATTTATTTATTTATTTATTTATTTGTTAGAGAGAGAGAGAGAACACAGGCAGACAGAGTGGCAGGCAGAGGCAGAGGCAGAAGCAGGCTCCCTGCAGAGCAAGGAGCCCGATGTGGGACTCGATCCCAGGGCGCTGGGATCATGACCTGAGCCGAAGGCAGCTGCTTAACCAACTGAGCCACCCAGGCATCCCAAATAACTTTGACTAAAAATCTGCAAAACTAGACTCTCATAGATTCAAAGACAGCTATTCTGTCCAGTTAACAAATCGAAGGCTACAAGCGGGACTCTCTGGGATTATCTTTACTCAAATTGTTAACACATCTAAGAATTGCATGTCTGGAGAAACAAGGGGCAAAGAGGAATTCATAATTTATCCTATGGTAAGAAATACACAAGTAATGTACCTCGGAAAGTTTGTATTTTCAGATGAAGGGTCCTTTTCCAACCAGCTTTCATAAAGAGATTTACTCTCAAAACCATCATCTGGGCTAGAGATCTGGAATGAAAAATCAAATACTGTGAATTAGAGGCAAGAGCAACTAAATTTATGCCAATAATAAGACCATATGTTACCAGCTTTTACTATATGGATACATGTTATGTTCTTTATGGAGAAACAAAAACAAATGGCAAAAAAAAAAATCCAACCAAATTATTGTTTATTTTTGTTGGCTGCCTAATGGTAATTTTGTCCTATACCTGGAATAAAATTTCCTGCTTCTTTTGGTGAACTTTTTACTAGAGTTCCTCCAGCAAATGTCATCACTAAGATTTTTGGGAGCTTAGATCTCTTTTAGTGGTAAGTTACTGGGCCAAACCAGATATAGGATTTACTTTAGTAAATTGCTTTTGTCCATGAAGACCTATAAAAAGAGGCCTCAGGGCAAGAGATGAGGCTGAAGACGCTAAGCTTGAAGTTGATTTTGTAGGGCAGGTGGGGTAAGGAGGTACTGCCATTTTAGAAAGTCAGATTATATTTATTTTTGCAAAGTTGATGGGTTGTAAAAGCTCTGTATAAGCTCAGATTTCTATTTGGAAATTCTAAGAGCTTCTGTAAATGCATGAACCTTTTATACTATCCTCATTAAAAGTATGTCCATAAACGTACTTCTCTTTCTTCACTTGAAGCAGGGCCATGTGTGGAATTGCAGCCTTGGAAGCTAACATGTATTTTAAATCCATATTATCACACATAACCACCTGAAATTTGTCTGGTTATAGCTATACTTTGTTTAAAAAAAATAAAAAAGGCAGCTCTGGAAGCCTTCTAACCTTTGGTGTATTGCTTCCCCTCGAAGCCCTAGTTTTCTCACCTTGTGGAAGTGGGGATAATGGTCTCCATCTTAATATAAACATCAGTTCCTCTGGTATTTACTCTGGCCTTATACAGAGTTGGTTGTACTTCATCATTATGAAGTACATTATGTACATTATGAACAGTGAAGTATGAAGTATATGAAGTACATTATGAACAGTGCCTTATCACTGCACATGAAGCCCTAGGTTAAAAACAGTCCCAGCACTCCACAGTCCTCCCTCTGCCTGCCAGCACATTGCAGCTGCAGAGATGTTCTGTCCATTTCCAGCCAACTCATCAGGTTCTGCTCTAGTCCATTTCTACCAACTTGCAATAGCTGAGAACCTGCTCCAACTCTCATATCCTGCTTAGATTGAGTTCCCTGAAAAGTTCTTTCATTTTCTGGAATCACCATCTCAATTTACCAGTAATCAGAATGGTGTCCCTTCAGCCTGGTCTCCCGAGATCATACTTATGTCTCTGATACACACATCATAGATGCTGACCCTCCTCCATTATTTCAACAACTAGCCCCATTTCTTTGATCAGTCACCTGCTCTTCTCTCTAAGCTCTGCCCTCTACAACTCTTAACTCTCATGTTACCATAATGATTTGACTATGCTAACACATACCTAGGAGCTGGTAAAATTGTAATAATTAGTTCACAGGAGAATACAAAAGTCTTTTTCTACTGGGTTTTGGTATGGTCATAGATAAGCATCTGTCTCTTTACAAAGGGGCATAGACCTAAACTGCTCCCTATTGGCCCTAACATTCTTATGGTTGGTTGATTGGTTTAAGAGAGAACACAAGCATGGGGGGAGGGGCAGAGGGAAAGAGAGAGCATCTCAAGCAGGCTCCATTCTCAGCATGGACCCTGACATGGCTCAATTTCACAACCCTGAAATGATGACCTGAGTCAAAACCAAGAGCCAGATGCTTAACAAGCCACCAAGGCACCCCTAAAATTATTCTTATCCTTGGCATCAAAGGCAGGAGCCATCTCTGTAGGACAGCATAAAGCATAAATGCATATGCTGAAAAGGTTTTTCTCAGGATTTTCCTTACAGCTTGCTTTTAGAGGAGATGTTTTTATGGGACATTCAAATAAAAGGATCAAGAACACAAGCTACCCAATTTGTTATGAGTTGGGATGGGAATAATGAGCGGACTCTTTTGGGAAAAGTAGTTTTTAGAGACACTAACAGGAAAAAGAACAATAATAAGGGAAAGTAGGAACTAGTACCTTCAGAAAAGTGACACTACACATTGTAAAGTGACATGCACTTCAAGGAAATATTTCTGTAATTCTACAATGAACTATTTAAATGAAGTACAGAGATGTTAAGTGAATAGATTAATTTTCAGAGTACATTAGGGAGCTCAGAATACTTTTTTATCAATATTTACAAAATTCCTGTATGATTATTATTTCTATTTTGCTGTTAGAGTTGCTACAGCTTAATCTATTCACTACATAAATAGTGAGTGATCTTTCTAATGGATAATGTATAACCTTGTTAAAAACTTTTAATTTCTCCATCACCAGATGTATGAACTTGGCCTGTTTGTCATGCCCCATTTCTTACCATCTCTCCACCAAAACCTTATGCTTATGTCACACTGAGCCACCCAACGGTCAGGAAATACTCTTTTCATATTTCCACATCTGTTTTAGGTATTGTGTTCTATACTGAGAATGCTTTGTCTCTTTCATATCCTTCCATTTTACAGCCCATGCACTAATTTTCTGTAAACCTCTTCTGATGCTTCTCCACCTACCCCGGGATTTCATATTCTCTATTTCATAATTATTCTCCATTGCCTGTAGTATCCAGTACTCTACTGAAGTATAATTCCTCATTTATGAGTGTA
Source organism: Taxidea taxus jeffersonii (assembly GCA_003697995.1). Taxonomy (NCBI): domain Eukaryota; kingdom Metazoa; phylum Chordata; class Mammalia; order Carnivora; family Mustelidae; genus Taxidea; species Taxidea taxus. The sequence continues at coordinate 126,401 of RCUC01168052.1, forward strand.
TATCCTCTCTGGACTACTAAGTATTGGGATTCAGTAATCATGTCTTTTTATTATGTTTGCTGCTAAAATTCACTTTATTGGGCCTGAACCCAAGGCTTTTTCCATTTCAGCTCACTGTTCTATCAGAATGCCTCTAGCACATGACATTGTATACCTACAACATGACAGCAGTGCACACAATTATTAATAGCTACTATTAGAAGAGACTAACAATACGATTTTTATAGTTAGGTCATATAAATACTGTATTAAGATCTCTTACCAGTTTAAAAATCACTACTACTAACTAAGAAAACAGATGTTATTCACTTATCCATTCATTAGAAACAAGACAGATTTATTTACCTCTTTTGTCAGTTTATACACCAACTGGTAAAGAAGGGGTGTACAGTCAACTCTGAGAGTATAATTGCCTGAAAAAATAAAATACAGTGTGTTTTAATACTTCCAAATGAAATTCCAATAGAAGTCTAACAATTTCTAATTATAAAGAAGATACAGTAGACTTGAAATTGAAGGCATCATTCCCAAGGAATTAGAGTGGAAATAGTTCTTCAGGAGCAAGAAAGTGGACACCTCAGAGGAAGTTATAGGAGGGCTTTGGCTGCTAGAGGCAGCAAATCCCACCTTAACCCCTAGCATCATTCTTAGGGTGGTATTTCTTAGGGGAACTCTGGCAAATGAAGTGATAAGGCTATTCCTTTTTTACTCAATTCAGCAGTATCAAGACATGAGACTAGAGCATTTCAGTAACCAGTAAGTACTCTTTGACATTTATTTAGACATCATCATACAATGTAAGCCTAGAGACACAAATGTCACATGTTGGGTTCCAAGGGAAGTCTGTAGTTTGTGCTTGCTTCAAATTGTTCCAGTATATACAGGAAGTATTTCTGTATGGAATATTCTGCAAAATATTCTTCTGAAATATTTTAGCCTAATTCTTTTAATATCTCCACAGGAAGACTGTGATTAAGTAGTAATTCAAGATAGGCAAATGGCAAATATACTAAAGAAATTAGGATCAGTAGCTTAATTATGAATCATACATGGACTCATTTGAATCATGATTTTCTCTGTGGTAAAGTGGAAAATTAAGGTATCACTGAGGGATTTGACAGGGAGAAAATAATTTTAGTCTATAAATTAGTTACAGTCTGCCCATTTAAAAGATGGTATGTTGTTTAATCTGAAATAAAATATACCTTCTATAGATGAATCTGAGTTGATATAAGCAACACTTCTTTCCTGGAGTGTTTTTGCATTCTCCTACAGTTGAAGCAAAGTTGTTACTTAATTCACAATATTTACAATTGTGGGAATGTTAAAAAAAATAGCAACTTAGTATAAAAGTAGTCTACAGATATCTTTATGAATCAAATACCTATGCCTTTGAACATAATTTCTAAGAAAATGCAAATAACTGGCTGGTTAACAACATTAATGCAGTTAAAATCGGGAAAAATATGTGTAGCTACTGTTTATAGCAATAGCAGGAACTGTCACAGAAAAGTGTGGTTCCTTGATTCCTTGCATTAGAATATGGGGTGAGGCTCCCAGACTCTGGGCTCCACTGCAGACCTAATGAACAAGAATTTCTGAAAGGCCTGGAAATCTGTATTTTCTACAAGGTATCCCTGGAAACCCTTGCATACACTGAAGTTTGAGAGATACACTGAGACTGGATACCCAAGTTAAGTAAAAGTGAGCAATAGAGAATTTCCATTTATCTATTTTTAAAAGAGGAAATATAAAGAGAAAATAATTTTTAAAAAGGAGGATAGAAAAAAACTACAGGGAAAGAAGTAAAGACATTAGGATGACCTCTCCCTCTCTCCTGCTTCCTTTCGCTTCCGCTTGCTCTCACACATACACACAAAAGATAGAGAACACTATCACACAGATGGGAATATGCTGAGAGAGCCTCTTCTATCTGGCTTGCTACCTTATAAGAACTTGCTGAAATAGGAGGCGGTCTAAGATAGAAGCACAGAAATACCCTAAACTCAGTTCCTAGACACAACAAATCTACACCTACATATGGAACAATTCCTCCTGAAGAAGAATGAAAGCTATTTGAACAGCTTCTGCACAAGAAAGAATAGAGGGACCATGTAAAGAAGGGTAGGAACAGGGATGCCTGGGTGGCTCAGTTGGTTAAGCAGCTGCCTTCGGCTCAGGTCATGATCCCAGCGTCCTGGGATCGAGTCCCACATCGGGCTCCTTGCTCGGCAGGGAGCCTGCTTCTCCCTCTGCCTCTGCCTGCCTCTGTCTGCCTGTGCTTGCTCTCGCTCGCTCTCTCTCTGACAAAAAAATAAAATCTTAAAAAAAAAAAAAAAAAAAGAAGGGTAGGAACAGCAGAGACACAGTAACATTGGGAACAACTAACCACAATGTGACAACCTATAGCAGGGAGAGATATGACCGAGGGGCCCTTGTGCACACTTGCCCACCCTAGGGCTCAGTAAAACAAAACAGAGTTCAAAGGGAAACTAGACTATTAAGTAAAGGACATTCATTTACTAACCCTAGAATGTCTCTGCCAAATTAGCTTAACTATTGGAACTCTTTCCAGGGTCAGAGGTACTCAGTCCCCTCACCCACACCAGCTCCAGCTATTCCACCAAGGTGACCCAAGCATACACCTGGCCTGCTCCCATGCCATCTTCAGACCTCCCATCAAAGCAGCCCCAGTGTGGAGCACCCCAAAAACTCCTGGTCTGGCCTGCTCCCTTTCAGCTGTCCTTCCAGGGGACAAGGTACAAAGTGCTCCAGGAACCTCTGAATTACTCTTGCTTCAGCTCAACCTGGCCTGACAGGGTGCTTCCTGTGCAAAGTGCCACAGCCAACACCTATCCAACACCAATCAGCTAGCCAAAGCCACTAAGCATGTAGTCTACACAAGGGGCATTGTTACATAAGGCCACTTCTTCAAGACTGAGATAAGTGCCTCTTCCACCTAATTCATAGAAACAAACACAAAGACAAAAGTCAGGAGACAGGGGAAGATGTTCTATACGAAGGAACAAGACCTCAGAAAAAGAACTAAATGAAGATAAGCCATCTACCTAAGAAAGAATTCAAAGTAATGGGCATAAAGGTGCTCACCAGACTTGAGAGAAGAGTGAATGAATTAAGTAAGAACTTCAACAAAGAGAAAGTATAAAAAGGAACCCACCAGGACTGAAAATACAACTTAAATTGAGAACCCTAGAGGGAGTCCACACAAGAGTAGAGGAAGCAAAAGAACAGATCAGTGAGCTGGAAGACAGAATACTGAAAAGCAACCAAGCTGAACACCCAAAAGAAATTTTTTAAATAAGTACAAGTTAAGGGACCTCTGCAACAACACTAAACATAGTAACTTTTGCATTATAGAGTTCCCAGAAGAAGAAAGAAGAGAGCAGAAAACTTACTTGAAGAACTAACAGCTGAAAACTTCCCTAATTTGGAGAAGAAAACAGACATCCAGGAACTCCTAAAAAAGATGAATCAAAGGAGGTCCACACCAAGACAGAATAGTTAAAATGGAAAACTTCAATAATCTTAAAAGCACCAAGGGAAAAGCAAACAGTACATACACAGGAAACTCAATAAGGCTTTGAGCTGATTTTTCATCAGAAATTTTGTAGACCAGAAGGGAGGACATAAATCTATTCAATGTGCTAAAAGGGCACTGGGGGGAACATAACCAAGAATACTCCACCCACCAAGTTTACCATTCAGAATTGAGGAAGAGATAGTTTCCCAGATGAAAAACTGCTAATGGAATTCATCACCACTAAACTGGCCTTATAAGTGTTAAGGGAATTCTTTATGTAGAAAAGAAAAGGTCCAACTAGAAACAAAGTATGAAAGGAAAAAATTTCACTGGTAAAAACATCTAGTAAAGGTAGTAGATAAATCACTTATAAAGCTAATATGAAGGTTAAAAGAAAACACTAATAAAATCAACTATATTTAGAATATTAGGTAGGCAATATGCAAATATGTAAAATATGGCATCATACAAATAAAATGAGTGGGGAGTAAAAATTTAATGCTTTTGAGTGTGTTCAAATCTAAGCAACCATCAACTTAAATAGATTGCTATATTCATGGGAACTTTATGGTAATCACAAACCCACAATACACAAAAAGAAAAAAAGACATAAGCACAACACTAAAGACATCAAACACAAAGGAAGAGGTCAGAAGAAAAACAAAGGAACAGAGAACTACAGAAAACAACAAAATGGCAGTGAGTATGCATCTATGAATGACTACATTAACTATAATGGACCAAGTATTCCAGTCAAAAGACAGAGTAACTGAATGGACAAGTAAACAAAATCTATCTGTATGCAATCTAAGAGAGACACCTCAGATCAAAAGACACACAGACAAAAAGTGAAGGGATAGAAAAAGATACCCATGCAAATGGAAGCAAAAGAAAGTTGGAGTACCAATACTTATATCAACAAAATAGACTTTAAAAGACAAAGGCATTATAGAAGGATAAAGGGATCAATCCTACAAGAAGATATAATAACAGTAAATATCCAAGCACCTAAGATATAAAGCTAATGTTAACAGACATAAAAAGTTAGAAATCAATAGTAATACTCTAACAGTAAAGGATTTTAAAAGCCCACATCTATCAACAGGTAGATTTTGGGGTCTGGATAATCTATTATTAAACAGTGGTTTTGAGTAAGTCATTAGACCAAATGGGTTTAACAGATAATATACAGAATATTCCACCCAAAACAGAAGAACGCACATTTCTTTAAAACTGCACATGGAACTTTCTCCAGATTTGATCTCAGGATATGTATGTCCACAAAACAAATTTCGGTAAGTTTAAGATCAAAATTATCTTAAGCATCTTTTCTAACCACAATGGTATAAAATTAGAAATCAATGACAAAGACCTGGTAAAAACACAAATATGTTGAGATCACAACAATATGCTACCATACACCCAATAAATAAATAAAAGAATCAAAGAGGAAATTTAAAAAAATACGTGAAGACTAATGAAAATGGAAACAATAATTCAGTTCTTTGGGACACAGCAAAAGCAGTTCTAAAAAGAAAGTTTTACAGAAATACATTATGGTCTACACTTCAATAAATAAAAAAAATCTCAAACAATTTAACTTCATACCTAAAGGAACTAGATAAAGAACAAAACCCAAAATTAGTGAAAGGAAAAAAGAAATGGAAACTTAGAGAAAATACCTATGAAACTAAGAGCGGGTTCTTCAAAAAGATAAACAAAATTGATAAACTATTAGCCAGACTCATCAAGAAAAAGAGGACTTCAGGTAAAAATCAGAAAAAATAAATAAATAAAACACCACAGAAATACACATGATTATAAAATACTATAAGAAAATATACACCAACAAATTGGACAGCCTAGAAGAAACATAAGATAATAGAAACATACCATCTTCCAAAACAGAATCAGGAAGAAATAGAAAATCTGAGCTGACCAATTACTTGTAACAAAATTCAATCCATAATCAAAAAACTCCCAACAAACAAGGCTAGGCCTGGTGGCTTCACAGATGACTTTTACCAAATATTTATGAAGAGTTAATACCTCTCTCAAACTATTCCAAAACACAGAAGAGGAAATAAAGCTTCCAAATCATTCTATAAAGCGAGCATTACCCCAATATCAAAATGAGATAAAGACAAAAATAATAATAATAATAGGCTAATATCCCTGATGAACACAGACTCAAATTCCCAACAAAATATTATGAAACCCAATTCAACAATACATTAATAGAACCATTTATCATGATCAAGTGGGATATTTGTTGAACAAACAAACCAAAGCTAATACAGAGAACTGGTGGTTGCCAGAATGGAGGGGACTGGGAAGATGGACAAAATAGGTGAAGACATTAATAATTGCAAACTTTCAGTTATAAATAATTCATGAAGATGCAAAGTACAGCATAGTCAATAATATAAGATGATAGATGGCAACTACACATACTGTGGTGAGCTGCATAATGTATAAGATTGTCAACCCACAATTTGTACATTAATGTAATATTGTCAACTAAAATTTAAGAAAAAATATATTACAATAAAAAAATTAAAGCTGTGAGTGGTTACTGGCACAAATGAGGACTATTCTCCATCTATACTTGCTCACAATGACTGGATGGTAATTGCCTATATTATAGATATAAAGTCAGAGTTTCTATTGCAACACATTTTTAGTAGAAATAAAGATTCCTTAATTATATTTAAATAAAGTATGCTGTTGAATATTGGGAAGTGTGGAAACTGTCCCTAACCCAGATTTATTAGATTACTGCAAAGTATATTTATTACTTTATATCTTAGATTGTTTGTACTTTAAGCTGCTAAATTTAGAGAAACAGGGACATCTATTTATATATTCATGTACTCACAAGAATTTACTTTTCTAAAAGTAAAGGAAATTTGATTCATCTAAATAGTCTACTTCTAAAATGCATATTCATAATTACTGATGTGGTAAAACTTTGCAATGTCAGCTAAATATAAGGATAAGTGACAGGAGACAAGAAATTGTGTGTGATTTTACTCCCATACTTATTTCACTCACATTATCATTTAAAGTAATGTTAAGAGGAAATTAGTCAGGAGGAAATTATTTTAAAAACTAGATAATAACAAGAAGTGTATGACATGCTTTAAAACAATGCTAAAAAATCTCAACTCATGAAAGATAAATGCATGGTGCAGGGAGAATAAGTGCTTATATAGTGCACATGTCTTTACAAAATGTGTTTCCTTACCTTGTACATTAAAGAACTTAGTTACTCGATAGGAAGGCTAAGGGAATAAGATGAAAGAAGGGGGCCGAGGAGAGACACTTAAAGCATTAGGAGCCAGTGTTACATGAAAATCAATCATACCTGAAGAAAAAATAAATATCTAAAATTATAAAGGCAATTTACTAAAGTAATTCCATTTACAAAATTATCTTCTACTCAACAATCAAGCATTTCTCTTTTGTAGAATGGTAAAATATACCTATGGTTGCAATTTATATGGAACCTACAAATGTTAAATTATAAGCCAAGTACAGTCACCTTAGGTTTTCTTAGGTAAGAATATCATAGGTTTTCCTAAGTAAAACTCCAAGGAAACGTCAAAAACTTGAAAATTAACTCCAAGGATCTGTATCTATTTTACATAGGTCAATCCTCTTGTCAGAAAAGCTTGCTAGTTTTCTTTATTCTCTGAGCTTACAAATTTTACTTATTCACAAAACAAATGCAAATGGAAACCAAAATGCTTTGACAAGAATAAATTTAGTTTTGGCCCAGTAATTTAGAGGTTATTCTGCTTTGTCAAACTAATGTGAAAATAAAAACAAACTATTTCTCAAATTCTTGAGTCTTTCTTCAAATTAAAACCATTTTAGGTAATGGGATCTATCTGTGCTCCTCCTTGAGATACATGTATTTGTTTCCCTGCTGACCAAGAAAATAACAAGAGCCTCTGGTCATATTTACCTCAGCCCATTCTGTGGACCCCAGCAGCCCAAACTCTTCTGCATCCCAGCTGGCAAAAATGATAGTTCTTCTAGGTCTCCAGCCTGCAATCATTGTTAACATAAATTAGGTATACCTATCTAAATACAGAGGACAATTAAGTGAGTCACTTTTTGTCATCATCTACCAAAGAAACATCATTTACCTCCACTCATCAGTTTTCCGAAACTCTGGACAATTTCTTGCAAAACAGCAGCCCCACTGGTTGGGTCAATAGCTCCAAACACCCAGGAATCCCGATGACCTCCTAGAATAACATACCTGTCTGGAAAATAATGTGTTTAGAAGAATTACTACTTTCAATATATTACAAATAGTTGTGATTTAGGTATTTATTTATTTTTTAAAGTTTTTATTTATTTATTTATTCATTCATTCGTTCATTCATTTATTTGAGAGAGAGACACAGAGCAAGTGAGCAGGAGAGGAGGAAGATCAGAGGAAGAAGCAAACCCCCTGCTGAGCAGGGAGCTGGATGCAAGACTCAATCCTGGCACTGGACTGCAGGATCATGACCTGAGCTGAAGGCAGTCACTGAACCAACTGAGCCACCCAGGTGCCCGCGATTTAAGTTTTTAACTTAAACTTCCTTTTGGTTGAGTTTCCTCCATAGGAAAAAAAAAAAAAATTAACACTATAAGAGGTTTTTTTAGCCTTGTACATTTTTTTTTTTCAAACGTAGCTGTTTCACATCAGAGAAAAAAAGAATCAATTATGGATTGAAGTTTATTTTCTCTTACTCTTTTAATCTTTGTAAAAATAAAGTATTTATAAACATTCAGACTCACCAGGTTCCACAGATCCTCTGATCGTTCCAATTACATTGTAAATCCTTGTAATTTTATTGGTGTTATGAACGTGCATTCTTACCTTCCTACGATTTCAAAGGGAATAAATTACTTTATATAGATTATTACATCTAACAGTTTTGTTACACCATTTTATTATGAAAAATCTCAAAATTACAGATAATTGTATAATAGGACAATGAATTCCCATATATCCACAAACTAATTCAATAATCATTAACACTGTTGATGTGTGCAATGTGTAAATGGCTGATGCATTTTACTCCTAAGTACTTACGCATGCTTAAAGTCAAAATTTAAAAACTGTCAATATTTCGGGGCGCCTGGGTGGCTCAGTGGGTTAAAGCCTCTGCCTTTGGCTCAGGTCATGATCCCAGGGTCCTGGGATCGACCCCCATATCTGGCTCTCTGCTCAGTGGGGAGCCTGCTTCCTCGTCTCCCTCTGCCTGCCTCTCTGCCTACTTGTGATCTCTGTCAAATAAATAAATAAAATCTTTAAAAAGAAATAAAATAAAAAATAAAAACTGTCAATATTTCTATTATTCCTCCCTCTCACTATTTCTATTATTCCTCCCTCATAGCTGTATTGTTGATATTTATTTAAAGTCCAAAATACTCTTATTCAACATGTTTTGGGTACTCATTCTAAAATTTTTATTTTTTTTTTAAGATTTTTTTTATTTATTTATTTGAGACAGAGTGAGACAGCATGAGAGGGGAGGTCAGAGGGAGAAGCAGACTCCCCATGGAGCTGGGAGCCTGATGGGGGACTCGATCCCAGGACTCTGGGATCGTGACCTGAGCCAAAGGCAGTTGCTTAACCAACTGAGCCACCCAGGCGCCCTTCATTCTAAAATTTTTAAATACACTGTATAAATTACAAAAATGAGGAAGGCAGCCAATTATGTGCTAAAGGACAAATAAGCATTTTTAAATTGTGTCTTTGTATGTACATTAATGCCTGCTGCTGCAAGATTGTTGAAGCAGAATGTTGGTACATTGTTAAATAGTTGGCTGAGTACTTCCAAAAAGAAACATGGTGGGGAGGAGTCAAGATGGTGAAGAAGTAGCAGGCTGAGACGACATCAGGCAGCAGGAGATCAGCTAGATAGCCTATCAAACCATTCCAAACACCTACGAATCCAACAGGATATCAAAGAGAAGAAAAACAACAATTCTAGAAACAGAAAATCGACCACTTTCTAAAAGGTAGGACCAGTGGAGAAGTGAATCCAACGCGACAGGAAGATAGACCCCGGGGGGAGGGGCCGGCTCCCGGCAAGCGGTGGAACAATGGAGCACAAAATCAAGACTTATAAAAGTCTGCTCCAGGGAGGGACATCATTCCAGAGGCTAAAGTGCGGTGAAGACCTCGCGGGGACAGCGTGGACTCAGGTCCCACAGGGTCACAGAAGGATCGGGGGTGTCTGAGTGTCGCAGAGCTCACAGATATTAGAGCAGGGAAGCCGGCTGTGGAGACAGAGCCAAGGTTTTCTAGAGCCGTGGTCTGTGCAAGGGGTCCCCACAAGATCCAGGGAGACTCCGACCCGGGAGAGCTCAGGGATCTACAGGGTTCGGAGACTCCAGGTGGGACTCTGCCAGAGACAGAGACGCTTGGTCACAAGCTGGGTGAGCTCTGAGAGCTCCCAGAAGCCAGTGAGATGGGACTGATTACGCACAATTTTCTCCAAGCAGGGCCGGAGGCTGGGGAGATGGGAGTGATTAAACGCTTTTCTCTGAAGGTGCACTGAAGACTGGGGCCCCTAGCTCTCGGCTCCTCTGAACCAGAGATAGGGAGGCTGCCATTTTCATTCCCGTCCTCCGGAACTCTATGGAAAGCGTTCAGGGAACAAAAGTTCCCAAAAAGCGAACCTGAGAGGATTACTTAGCCTGGCCCCTGGTAAGGGCGGTGCAATTCCGCCTGGGGCGGAGACACTTGAGAATCACTACAACAGGCCCCTCCCCCAGAAGATCAACAAGAAATCCAGCCAAGACAAAGTTCACTTAACAAGGAGAACAGCGGATTCTTATCTGGACAAAATGACAAGGCAGAAAAACTAACCACAAAAAAAAGAACAGGAGGCAGGACCAAAGGCTAGGGACATAATCAATACAGACATTGGTAATATGTCAGATCGGGAATTCAGGACGACGATTCTCAAGGTTCTAGCCGGGCTCGAAAAAGGCATGGAAGATATTAGAGAAACCCAGTCTGGAGAAATAAAAGCCCTTTCTGGAGAAATAAAAGAACTAAAATCTAATCAAGTTGAAATAAAAAAAGCTATTAATGAGGTGCAATCAAAAATGGAGGCTCGTACTGCTAGGATAAATGAGGCAGAAGAAAGAATTAGTGATGTAGAAGACCAAATGACAGAGAATAAAGAAGCTGAGCAAAAGAGAGACAAACAACTACTGGACCATGAGGGGAGAATTCGAGAGATAAGTGACACCATAAGACGAAACAACATTAGAATAATTGGGATTCCAGAAGAAGAAGAAAGAAATAGGAGCAGAAGTTATACTGGGAGGATTATTGTAGAGAATTTTGGTAATATAGCAAGGGGAACAAGCATCAAAATCCAGGAGGTGCAGAGAACACCCCTCAAAATCAATAGGAATCGGTCCACACCCTGCCATCTAATAGTAAAATTTACAAGTCTTAGCTACAAAGAGAAAATCCTGAAAGCAGCACGGGACAAGAAGTCTGTAACATACAATGGTAAAAATATTAGATTGGCAGCAGACTTATCCACAGAGACCTGGCAGGCCAGAAAGAACTGGCATGATATATTCAGAGCACTAAATGAGAAAACATGCAGCCAAGAATACTTTATCCAGTTAGATTATCAGTGAAAATAGAAGGAGAGATAAAAAGCTTCCAGGACAAACAAAAACTGAAAGAATTTGTAAACACCAAACCAGCTCTACAGGAAATATTGAAAGGGGTCCTCTAAGCAAAGAGAAACCCTAGAAGTATTATCAGAAAGGAACAGAGACAATATACAGTAACAATCACCTTACAGGCAATACAATAGCACTAAATTCATATCTCTCAATAGTTACCCTGAATGTAAATGGGCTAAATGCCCCAATCAAAAGACACAGGGTTTCAGAATGGATAAAAAAACAAAACCCATCCATATGCTGCCTACAAGAAACTCATTTTAGATCCTAAGACACTTCCAGATTCAAAGTGAGGGGGTGGAAAACAATTTACCATGCTAATGGACATCAGAAGAAAACTGGGGTGGCAATCCTTAGATCAATTAGATTTTAAGCCAAAGTCTATAGTAAGAGATGAAGAAGGACACTATATCATACTCAAAGGGTCTGTCCAACAAGAAGATCTAACAATTTTAAATATCCATGCCCCTAACATGGGAGCAGCCAACTATATAAACCAATTAATAACAAAATCAAAGAAACACATTGACAAGAATACAATAATAGTAGGAGACTTTAACACACCCCTCACTGAAATGGACAGATCATCCAAGCAAAAGATCAACAAGGAAATAAAGGCCTTAAATGACACACTGGAGCAGATGGACATCACAGATATATTCAGAGCATTCCATCCCAAAGCAACAGAATACACATTCTTCTCCAGTGCCCATGGAACATTCTCCAGAATGATCACATCCTGGGTCATAAATCAGGTCTCAACTCATATCAAAAGATTGGGATCATTCCCTGCATATTTTCAGACCACAATGCTCTAAAGCTAGAACTCAATCACAAGAAGAAATTTGGAAAGAGCACAAATACATGGAGACTCAACAGCATCCTTCTAAAGAATGAATGGGCCAACCAGGAAATTAAAGAAGAATTGAAAAAAAAACCATGGAAACAAATGATAATGAAAACACAACGGTCCAAAATCTGTGGGACACACCAAAGGCAGTCCTGAGAGGAAAATATATAGTGATACAAGCCTATCTCAAGAAACAGGAAAGGTCTCAAATACACAACCTAACCCTACACCTAAAGGAGCTCGAGAAAGAACAACAAAGAAAGCCTAAACCCAGCAGGAGAAGAGAAATAATAAAGATTAAGGCAGAAATCAATGAAATAGAAACCAAAAAAACAATAGAACAAATCAATGAAACTAGGAGCTGGTTCTTTGAAAGAATTAATAAGATTGATAAACTGCTGGCCAGACTTATCCAAAAGAAAAGAGAAAGGACCCAAATAAATAAAATCATGAATGAAAGAGGAGAGATCACAACCAACACCAAAGAAATACAGACAATCCTAAGAACATATTATGAGCAACTCTATGCCAACAAATTTGACAATCTGGAGGAAATGGATGCTTTTCTAGAGACATATAAACTGCCAAAACTGAACCAGGAAGAAATAGAAAACCTGAATAGGCCCATCACCAGTAAGGAGATTGAAACAGTCATCAAAAATCTCCAAACAAACAAAAGCCCAGGGCCAGATGGCTTTCCAGGGGAATTCTACCAAACATTTAAAGAAGAATTAATTCCTATTCTCCTGAAACTGTTCCAAAAAATAGAAATGGAAGGAAAACTTCCAAACTCATTTTATGAGGCCAGCATCACCTTGATCCCCAAACCAGACAAGGATCCCATCAAAAAAGAGAATTACAGACCAATATCCTTGATGAACACAGATGCGAAAATTCTCACCAAAATACTAACCAATAGGATCCAACAGTATATTAAAAGGATTATTCACCACGACAAAGTGGGATTTATTCCAGGGCAGCAAGGTTGGTTCAACATCCGCAAATCAATCAATGTGATACAATATATTAACAAAAGAAAGCACAAGAACCATATGATACTCTCAATAGATGTGAAAAAGCATTTGACAAAGTACAGCATCCCTTCCTAATCAAAACTCTTCAAAGTGTAGGGATAGAGGACACATACCTCAATATTATCAAAGCCATCTATGAAAACCCACCACTAGTATCATTCTCAATGGAGAAAAGCTGAGAGCTTTTCCGTTAAGGTCAGGAACACGGCAGGGATGTCCGCTATCACCACTGCTATTCAACATAGTACTAGAAGTCCTAGCCTCAGCAATCAGACAACAAAAAGAAATTAAAGGCATCCAAATCGGCAAAGAAGAAGTCAAACTATTGCTCTTTACAGATGATATGATACTATATGTGGAAAACCCAAAATTCTCCACTCCAAAACTGCTAGAGCTTGTACAGGAATTCAGTAAAGTGTCAGGACATAAAATCAATGCACAGAAATCAGTTGCATTTCTTTACACCAACAACAAGACAGAAGAAAGAGAAATTAAGGAGTCAAACCCATTTACAATTACACCCAAAACCATAAGATACCTAGGAATAAACCAAAGAGGCAAAGAATCTATACTCAGAAAACTATAAAGTACTCATGAAAGAAATTGAGGAAGACACTCAGAAATGGAAAAATGTTCCATGCTCATGGATTGGAAGCATAAATATTGTGAAAATGTCTATGCTACCTAAAGCTATCTACACATTTAATGCAATGCCTATCAAAATCCCATCCAATTTTTTCCAAGGAATGGAACAAATAATCCTAAAATTTATATGGAACCAGAAAAGACCTCGACTAGCCAAAGGAATATTGAAAAAGAAAGCCAAAGTTGGTGGCATCACAATTCCAGACTTCAAGCTCTACTACAAAGCTGTCATCATCAAGACAGTATGGTACTGGCACAAAAACAGACACATAGATCAATGGAACAGAATGGAGAGCCCTCAACTCTATGGTCAACTAATCTTCGACAAAGCAGGAAAGAATATCCAATGGAAAAAAGACAGCCTCTTCAACAAATGGTGTTGGGAAAATTGGACAGCCACATGCAGAAAAATGAAATTGGACCATTTCCTTACACCATACACGAAAATAGACTCAAAATGAATGAAGGACCTCAGCGTGAGAAAGGAATCCATCAAAATCCTTGAGGAGAACACAGGCAGCAACCTCTTCGACCTCAGCCGCAGCAACTTCTTTCTAGGAACAACGCCAAAGGCAAGGGAAGCAAGGGAAAAAATGAACTACTGGGACTTCACCAAGATCAAAAGCTTTTGCACAGCAAAGGAAACAGTCAACAAAACCAAAAGACAACTGACAGAATGGGAGAAGATATTTGCAAACGACATATCAGATAAAGGGCTAGTATCCAAAATCTATAAAGAGCTTAGCAAACTCAACACCCAAAGAACAAACAATCCAATAATCAAGAAATGGGCAGAGGACATGAACAGACATTTCTGCAAAGAAGACATCCAGATGGCCAACAGACACATGAAAAAGTGCTCCACATCACTGGGCATCAGGGAAATACAAATCAAAACCACAATGAGATACCACCTCACACCAGTCAGAATGGCTAAAATGAACAAGTCAGGAAATGACAGATGCTGGCGAGGATGTGGAGAAAGGGGAACCCTCCTACACTGTTGGTGGGAATGCAAGCTGGTGCAACCACTCTGGAAAACAGCATGGAGGTTCCTCAAAAAATTGAAAATAGGGCTACCTTATGACCCAGCAATTGCACTACTGGGTATTTACCCTAAAGATACAAATGTAGTGATCCAAAGGGGCACGTGTACCTGAATGTTTATAGCAGCAACGTCCACAATAGCCAAACTATGGATAGAACCTAGATGTCCATCAACAGAGGAATGGATAACGAAGAAGTGGTATATATATATAGAATGGAATACTATGCAGCCATCAAAAGAAATGAAATCTTACCATTTGCGACAACATGGATGGAACTAGAGCGTATTATGCTTAGCGAAATAAGTCAACTGGAGAAAGACAACTATCACATGATCTCCCTGATATGAGGAAGTGGCGATGCAATGGGGGTGGGGGTTAAGGTGAGAGGAAAAGAAAAAATGAAACAAGATGGGATCAGGAGGGAGACAAACCAAAAGAGACTCTTAATGTCATAAAACAAACTGAGGGGGGTGGGGGGGAAGAGGGGTTGGGAGAGGGTGGTGGGGTTATATTATATGTTTAAATAAAAAAAAGCTTAAATTAAAAAAAATTAATAAAATAATCTAAGAAGAAAAAAAAAAAGAAACATGGGAAATTTGGGAAAGAAATGGGAATTTGGAAAGCACCTGCTAAAATGTACCAGACAACTATATAACGAAACTTTTCTAGCCCATTGCTATTGATTCTTATTTGGATCAGCCTTTTAAATATCCATTCATGAAATATAATTAACCAAATTTACGGAAAATACAGTCAGGCTAAAATAGGAAAAAAAAAGCCATTCAGATTCTATGAATCCAAAATGATATGGGAAAATACTCGTTCTCATTTTCACAAGGAAACAAAATGAATCTTTATCTATGTGAGAGGGGACATTGGATAGAGAGGAATCCCAGCAGTTTCTAATTTGTGGTTATTTATGAGTGGAAGAACTAAGAGGTTGTCAAAACCTGTATGTTGCGAAGTACCAATTCTGATTTTACCCCTCTACAAGCATATTGTGCTTCTGAATGCATATTTAAATCATGTGGGATATTCAATAAAGTGCCTTTGGAAAGAAACTAATGGGTATTTTTTTTATATTTTAAGACACTTAGGATTTATTTTGCTGAGAGATAAAAATTAATAGCAAAGAAGCAAAAAGATTTCTAGCATGTTTCTAAAAATGAGCCTAAGATCTATTAGTAAGAAACCCTGAATCATTGATGTCATTAAATTTAGAAAAAAAGAGTATTAGAAACAAGGAATGAAGAAAAAATCTATTTTAATCAACATTTGAAAATAAACATTATCTGTTCAGATCATCAGAGGAGTTCAACCACATATGTAATACTTCTGTCTTTCTAGTTTTTAGAATCAATCACTTGAAAAGTTTTTTTAAAAAGGATCTGTTGGTCCCGTTATCACTTCAAACTCATCATGTTCCAGATAACATGAACTCTATAATGTAAGCCCCACAGGGGAAGGAATTTTGTCTGTTTTGTTCACTGCTGAATTCCCAGTATGCAGAATAGTGCCTGGGTTATAGTAAATGCTCAATAAATATTTGTAAAATGAATGAATACACTCCTGTAAGGAAAAAGTGAGAAAGGCCTTAGCTCATCCCTCAGTTACCTCTGCCTATCACTGTCTTTGACTAGAATATTTCACAACTCCATAGAGATCAAGATTAACTTGTGGAAATTCCACATCCACTGAAATATACAATCTGTCTAGTGCATATTCAATGGATTCCTTCAAGGTAGAAGAAACTAGTTTTCTGCTATTATAAGTACTTCCATTTCAGCATTCTTGATGTGATTTTTTTGGTATCATCACTGAATTCTACTTTGAACAAATTTTAATTCGTGGTTCCCTTACTATTTAATAAATTAAATAAAAATTTGACACATGTTCGTTTTATATTTGTAGGAGAAACATGGTTTTACTTTAAAAAAAAAAAATCACCGGTGGCACCTGGGTGGCTCAGTGGGTTCAAGCCTCTGCCTTTGGCTCAGGTCATGATCCCAGGGTCCTGGGATCAGGCAGGCCTCAGGCTCTCTGCTCAGCAGGGAGCCTGCTTCCCTTCCTCTCTCTCTGCCTGCCTCTCTACCTACTTGTGATCTCTGCCTGTCAAATAAATAATAAAAAAAATCACCATTTATTCGTTTTTTGAGGTCCCACTGAGATGTACAATGGGCTCACCTTTTAGAACCAGGTATGGGTAGCTTAAACCTAGACATCTTCTTTTGACTCTGAGGTTAAATCAAAGTAGTGACAGAATTTTCACTGCTGACTCTATCTCTTTTTAATTAGTAAGTGTTTAATTTTAACACCAATACAGTTAACATACAGTGTTAGTTTTAGGTGTACAATATAGTGATTCAACAATTCTATATGTTACTCAGTGTTCATCATGGTAAGTATACTCTTGTTCTCCCCACCACCTATTTCACCCATCCCCTCCACCCACCTCCCCTCTAGTAGCCATCAATTTGCTCTCTGTCGTTAAGAGTCTATTCCTTGGTTTGTTTCTCTTCCTGTGGACTTCTCTAACTTTATACCATCTTTCCTACTGATTTTGTGTTTTGTATTTCTAGTTTACTTATGGCAAGTGAGTTATTCCCTATTGGTGGCAGCAATGGTTAGGAATTTGGTTTTATGTCTTGTCACTTGGTAATCTCTGTAAATGGATTAATTATCAAGAGTTCTTCTGGGTGAGAAATGATAATCTGGATAGTTCATTTGGATGAAAAATGACAGAATCTCTGTAAATGGGTTAATAGATTATCAAAAGCTCTTTTTGGTGAGAAAGAACAAGAGATTTTTATTTGTGTATTTGTCTATTTTGAGCTCAAATCAATTAGGAATTTTGTGCCCATGGTGAAGGAGAACATTTTGATATCTAGACCAATGGATTTGTATGTTTCTGAATTTACTCCGGAACTGAAATTATAGAACTGAAGCTATATGTTTTCTCTGTTCTCTGTGTCATTATGTTTCTGTTTCTAAATCAGAAAGGCCTTTATCTTTCATTGTGTATGTTAGGTTTTCTTGCTGCTATAGATAATAAACTCTTAAAGTAACTCTTTATTCTGAGTTATAGAGATAAATAAGCACTTACAGTATTTCTAAAATTCCTTTAAAATAAAAACAGTAAACTTCTAATACTTTAAAAGTGCTGAAAAAATTTTTTAAAGATTTTATTTATTTATTTGAAAGAGAGAGATCACAAGTAGGCAGAGAGGCAGGCAGGGGATGTGGGGGCAGGCTCCCCACTGAGCAGAGAGCCTGATGTGGGGCTCAATCCCAGACCCTAAGATCATGACCCGAGTCAAAGGCAGAGGCTTAACCCAATGAGCCACCCAGGCACCCCTGAAAAAACATTCTTAAATAAACTAAAAATATTAGTAAGAATCCAAGTTTGCACAGTTAATGTAAAGTTACAGCAGACAAGACTGATCAACTGATTTGGGCTTAATCAAAAGAGCCATATATTCTGATTTATCAGTGTTCAATTTCCCTTTCTCCCTCAGGTAAATCAAACTACTTAAAGTTCTAAATCTCGCCAAGTTGATCTCTACACAAGTTGATCTCTCCAGCTAGCATTTCCTGCCTGCCTTGATCCAGTGGGAAACTTACAAGCTCAATGAATAAATATTCTGTCATCACTCCTCTACAACAGTGCTAATGCTAATGCACTGAACCTTACAATAGTTACGTGCTTACCTATTTTAACTCATTGCACAGTAAGTGATCAATAAATGTGAGCTCCTTTCTCTCTTCTCTTTTACTCCTTCCCTTAAGGTAACTTTCAAATTTCATTTGAAATACTGGGTTATCTGAAACATTGTTTTAAAACTTTGGATGAAAAAGGAAGTTAAAATGTTAAACGTGAACTCAAATGTAGTCATGTTTAAGACTTTATATTGGAAGAAGAATTCAGGATATCATTCTATAAGTACTTCTTAAGTGATATAAAACGATCAATTGTTCGTTATGAAAAATGAGAAAAAGACAAGCAAAATATACCTGGAAGAAATTACCTTGACATTTTTCCATTAAACATATAAAACTTTTCCAGTCTATTAAAGTAATATAAAATTACCTGAAGGAATCATGCCCTGCAAAGCCAGGTCCAATGTTATAATCCACATTAAGACTTCCCTTCCAGCTGTCATCGGGTACAGCAATTCCTCCCATGTGGCTGTTGAGAGAAAATAAAAATAACAGAAAAGGCTGAGCATCATAATTTCTTAGAAGAAACCATGGAGTCTGATAATGTGATATTTCATTCATACATTTAACAAATATTTATTGAGCCAAGTACTATTAATATTCCCTTTCTTTGTGGAACTTACATTTTAGCAAGAGAGCCAAAATTGAAATACATGAAGTATTTAATATGTTTGTGGTAAGAGGGCTTAGGAAAAAAAAAATAGGGAGTGGAAATGAGAAGCATCAGCCTCCTTACTTTTGAATTTATGTAGGGAAGTGTTAGATCTAAGAAATAGTGAAAATAGGAAATTCATGACTATGTCAAGGAAAAGAAATTAATTTCTAGGGAAGCTGGTGATTACCTTGTGGGCACTCACCAAGCAATTATTAATTTTTATTGGTACAGACATCTAAAAAAAAAAAAGTTGGAAATCTGTGAAAGAACATCAGTAACAGAATGCAACAATAGCAATAATTAGTTAAATGTTTACTATATTCTACATACTTTACACACTTGCATTGATCTCATCTCCTCCTCAAAATAACCCTTTCAGAGAGAAACAATTACTATGCTCATTCACAGATAAGTAAATTGAACCAGAGAAAGACTAAGTAATTGGTCCAAGTTCATACATCTAATAAGTAGTGGGCCCTGTAACATTTTTAAAATACAAGTCAAGTACAAACATCAAATGAGTATCAAAGAAAATTCAACTATTTGAAAGATCTCCAATCAGCATTTTTATCTTGGACACAGTTTGCACTTGATACTTTCATTTGTAGCAGACTAATGGTTTCTTGCCATTTCTTGGTGTACTCTGTTATTCCTACTTCAGGAAGTATTTTCCTACTTTGTTTCCTTAATTTAAAAATAATGTTTTTGAGTTATAAGTGACATATAACATTGGTTTCAGGTATTCAACCAGATTTTACTTTTAACATAACTAGATTACACTGGTTTTAGACAAGAAAATGGACACATTAGTATAAAACATCTTAAATATCACATCCAATTAGAAAATCATACCGTAGTAATATTTCTGCATCATTATACCCAATAGGATGTACAGGGATCTTGGGAATTCCCACTCCTTCTTTGACATCAAGTCTAAAGGTGTACTCTGCAGAAATTGTATAAAATGAAAACATCTGAAAAATCTGAGCAAGAGGTATAAAGAAATCTCTTTTATTACTATATTTACTACATGGTTGAAATTATATCAGGTTTACTACATGTTTGAAATTATATCAAAATTTAAAATTCCCCCAAACCCACTAATTGTTTTATCTAATATGACCTACTTAATCCAACAGTAAGAAATTAAATCATTCAAATTTTAATGTAAAATCAACCATGGGGATTATGAATTTCCAAATTTGTTTTGACATTGCATGTAAATCTCTTGAATTTTACAAGAATATTTTATTTCCCCAGGGATCTCTTGAATCCTTCTTAGGGAAGCTTCAGTTAATTAGTTGCCTGGAAAATATGTCCCAAATTTTGAAAAAAATTTTTTGAAAAAAAAATTAAGGGGAATTTATGAGATCTTGGGAATAATAGAGATCTTATTCAAATGGTAATACAATATCCTCTTTAAAGGAAGACTAAAAAGTACTGTCAGACTTACAACCTCATTGGGACTTTGGCTTTCAGCCAAAATAGTTGTATAGTACTAAAACACCTAGCTTAGAAACAAAGGAAGATTCCAATCAAATGACAGCAAGGTTCCACCTCTAGAAAATAGGGGAAAAAAAAAAAAAGCAAATGTAGCAAAAATAAGCAGGGAAAGAGCATAATAAAGATCAGAGCAGAAATATAAGAAATAGGAGACAGAAAAATGGTAGCAATTATGAATAAAATCCAAGCTGATTCTTAAAGAAGATCAATAAAACTGATAAACTGATAAATCTTCAGCAAGAGAGTTTAGGGGAAGGAAGGGAGGGAGGGAGGGAGAAAAATTGCCATGACAGAAATAAAGAAGAGAATATCGTTCTCGTACCTGCACATGCATGTGTGTATGCATGCACACATACATGCACACACACAGAATAAGAATATTATGAACAAGTCTATTAAGTTTAACTTAGATGAAATGGACTAAATATGTTGAAGATATAACTACTGAAGTTCACTCAACAATAAATGGACAACCTAAATAGCCACATACCTGTTTTAAAATGGAATTTGTAGTTAAAAACATGCCTACAAACAAAATTGCAGGCCCAGATTTTCTAGGGAATTCTACCAAATTTTTGTAGGCCAAAATCTCTCAAAGCTCTTACAAAACAACGAAGATGAAATAGTTTCCAACTCAGCCTATAAGGCCAACATTACTCTGATACCAAAATAAGACAAAAATGTACAAGAAAATCAATCTATAGGCCAATATCCTTCATGAATAAAGGGAGATATGCTTAACAAAATTTTAAACTCAACAATATACCAACAGCATGTGAAAGGATAGTGCATTGTGACCAAGTAGAGTTTATCCTAGGATGGGAGGGTTGGGTTAACATCCAAAAATCTTTTAGTATAATTTAATGAAAGTAACTTAACAACTTATTATCATCTCAAGACTCAGTAAAAACATTTGACAAAATTCATTATACAGTCCTAGATAAATGTGCTAAAACAAAAGCTCTTAGCCCATTAGAAGTAAACTGCCCCAATCTGACAAAAAGAATCTAAAATAAAACCTATAGCTGTATCATACTTAACAGAGAAGACTGGATTTTTTCTTTTTTTTTTTTTAATTAATTAATTAATTTATTTATTTGTCAGAGAGAGAGAGGGAGAGAGAGCTAGCAAGCACAAGCAGACAAAGTGGCAGGCAGAGGCAGAGGAAGAAGCAGGCTCCCTGCTGAGAAAGGAGCCCGATATGGGACTCGATCCCAGGACACTGGGATCATGACCTGAGCAGAAGGCAGCCGCTTAACCAACTGAGCCACCCAGGTGTCCCTGGATTTTTATTTCTTGAGGCAGGAACAAGGACATCTCCGCTAACAACTTTTTTCAGGAATGTACAAGACATACTAGCCAGTATACTGAGGCAAACACATTTTAAAAAGTAAAAGGCATCCAGATTGGAAAAAAAGAAAAACATATTTATAGAAAACATGATCGTCTATGTAAAAACTTGTGGTTTCTATAGAAACCTACCAGAACTATTTAGTAAGTTTAACAAGTTTGCAGGAAACAAGACTGATGTATTTCTTCTACAAGTTAATTATTTCTACTTACTAGCACTGAACATACAGAAATAGAAATTAAAATATATTATTAAAGAGCATACAACTAGGAAATGCATATGGGTAAGTGAGAAAGATGTGCACAATCCATACAGTGAAACTGCAAACATGCGGAGATAAATTAAAGAATATCTAAGTAAACGGAGAATTGTGCCATGTGCACGGATCAAAATATTCATTATTTTTTAAGATGTCGATTCTTCCCAAATTGACCTATAGATTTAATTCAATTTCAGTCAAATTCCCAGGACACTTCAGTGGAAATTAATAAACTGGTTCTTAAATTCACATGGAAAAGACCTAGAATAGCCCCAAAAACTTTGAAAGAAATGTAACTTGGAGGATTTACATACCTATTAGAATGTAAAATGAAAATGACTGACCAAACTAAAGGTAGCAAGGATACAGCAACTGCAACACTCACACGCACTGCTGCTAGAATGTAAAATGGTACAACCACTTGGGAAAACAATTTGAAAATCCCTCCAAAAGTTAAATATGCATCTATCATATTATCCCATCATTCAATTTCTATGTATATGCCCAGAAGAAATAACAGCATATGTACATACGAAGGCTAGTATACACTGTTCATAGCAGCTTTATATATGAGTCCCCAAACTAAAAAAAAGATCTGAATGTCCATCAATAAGTAAATAAACAAACTGCAATGTATCCATTCAAGGAAATACTCAGCATAAAAAGGAATGAACTACTGACACAGACATCAACATGGATGGATCTCAAAACAATTAAACTGACAGAATGCAGATCAGTGGTTGCCTAGGGACTGGCAGGGAGTGGGTAGGAAGGGTTTGGAGGAAAGCATTACAAAGAGAGGAGTGAAAACTTTTTGGGTAATGGATATGTTCATTATCTTAATTGTGAAGGCAGTTACACAGACATTTAACATGTGAAATGTGAAAAGTTTTGACAACACCCAAAAACTGACCAGGTATTAAAAAAAAATATACAAATGTGTGATATCTAGAGAAGGATGATATCACCAAGCAATTCAGAAAACCAAAGTTCTAGTTTGGTGAAAGTAGTATTACTTTGGGTATGGGGGTCTGTGTTTCTGCACCTCTGCTAAAAGTAGAAATTCAACTGACCTTTCCCCCTCCATGTCCACTCCTCATGAAAATATGAAACAAAAGTAATACATGGGAAATGTTTTTCAATTCTTAGCTATAGTAATCCAAAATATTATAACTGTATGCAGTTTGAAGGTTTTTCTACAGATGTTCGCTTTTAGGTCTTCTCTAAGGGCAAGTAGTATTTTTGCAAAAATGGGTGAACCAGGGCAGGTCCATCCATTCTTACCTTTAGCCGGATAGCCTGGAGTGAGTGGGTCACCAGCACCATTCAAATTTAACACATTCCCTCTCTGCACTGCAGTTCCAGGAAGGTTCCATCCTTTAGGATAAGGCTGTACCGCAGGGGCAAAGTAGTCCGCTGGATCTGAATACAAGATGATTCCTACGGCTCCTGCTAGCATGGCATTTTTAACCTGCAGGGGCAATGTGCAATCCATAATGGAGAACTGGCGGATGATAAATTCATCTAAGAGAAAATCAATTTAATAATGTAAGGAATTGGAGACAGTGCTTTTTATGATGCTGCTACACATTCAGTTCTTTATGCCTTGATTACAGTTTCTCTCCCAGGGGAGCTAACAGCTCTCATTTATTTTAACAACTCCAACAATACAGAAGAGAAACATTCCTATTGTGGCCAAAACTGCAAAACCAATGTCTCCCTTCTTTCTACCTCTTCTATTTTGTACATATTTCTGTCATAGGATGGATCATAGTATTTTAAAATACCTTTACGATAAATTTATCCCTTGCTAGACTGAGAGTGTTTTTAGAAAAGGGACCATGTCTTGTTCATTTTAACTACCCACCCTCCAAAATCTGGCACAGCACAGAAATACTTGTAGAACTAAACTAATTTAAAGTTCTATACAGAGTGTGTGAAAAATTGCCAACTGAATTTTGTAAACATTTTCTAACAATGTAACTGATCACAAATAGGAAAATTTTTCCAGCAAGATTCTGAAGTCTCCATTACCAGAAATATTATAGTGAAAGATAGATAACCATCAGTCTTGACTAACTAAAACACACTGCAACATTCAGAAAACATTCTTACAATATGAATGGGAGAACAATCTGTCACAACTTTTTTGAAGGGCAATTAAATGATGACTTCCAAAATTTTGAAAGAATATACATGTTGACTCAGCCATTAAATTGCTAGGAATCCATACTACAAAAATCTTCACATAAATTTTCAAGTGGGTATGACAAAGATGTTCATAATGGAATTATTTTTAATAGTAATAAACTCAAGCCAAGCATCTATCAACATAGGAATGGTTACACTGCTTATCACTTCTATGAAGTATTATGCACCCATCCAAAATAACAACGAATTTACTTAGGAAGCAGCTCTATAGAATTAACTACCAATTAAGTATCAGGCACTATCATAAGTGCTTTCAAACATAAAGTCATTTAATCTTCATAAGGATTCTAGGAGATCAGTGCTATTATTAGCATTCCCACTTTATGTATAAGGAAACACTGAAAAAGAAAGATAAGTAACTTGCTCACAGTAAAAGATCAATAGAACAGGGAGCCTAGACTAGACCAGAATCTATGGTGTATGGATCTAATCTAGAGTCCTCTACTCTTTTTTTTTTTTATTTACTTGATAGACAGAGATCACAAGTAGGCAGAGAGGCAGGCAGAGAGAGAGAGGAGGAAGCAGACTCCCTGCTGAGCAGAGAGCCCGATGCCTGCCTGATCCCAGGACCCTGCGATCATGACCTGAGCTGAAAGCAGAGGCTTAACCCACTGAGCCACTCAGGCTCTTAATTACATATTATACAACAACTCTCAGTGTTTTCATGTGGAGGAGTACCTATATATTATTGCTAAGTGAGAAAATAAAGTTAAATATAGTATATGATGGCATCTTTGTAAAAATGTATAATATTTGTAAAATCAGCATATAAAAAAGGTATTTATATTCATATGTCACAGAATTAGGTCTAAGAAAAGCTGTGAAGATTGATCACACGTGGGCAAATAAAATGGATCATGTAGGGGAGCTTTTGTTGCCAGTTTATATAAAATTTCCCTCAAAAAATTTTAAAAAGCAAATTTTGTTACTGTAATAAAAAGTAATTCCCCTTTCTAAATGTATGAGGTAACATAAAAACAGGATTTCCCGGGGCGCCTGGGTCGCTCAGTGGGTTAAGCCTCTACCTTCAGCTCAGGTCATGATCTCAGGGTCCTGGGATCAAGCCCTGCATCGGGCTCTCTGCTCAGCCCCCCACCCCACCCTGCCTGCCTCTCTGCCTACTTGTGATTGCTGTCAAATAAATAAATAAAATCTTAAAAACAAAACAAAACAAGATTTCCCATGCAGCCATGGCCAATAGGAAGGTTTTTTAAATACATATAAATTGAGGTAACTCTGGAAAACATGAAGCAAGCTGATCATTTACATTTAGAGGATATACACAATCCTCTTCTCTCTAGAAAAGGAGGTGATACAATACTTTATTTCCTCTGAAGATTTTTCCATATCTTGCAATAACAATCTTTCCACTGCAATTGATGTTCATCTCTCTCTCCAGTTTGAAAAAATCTTCAGTACGAGCATAGTTCACATATATAAGATCTCCCTGTAAGGAAAAGAAAAAATTTTAAAATATATAGAATACTGCTATAATCAAAGGAAAACCAATGAATAAGTTTGCTCCACAATATCAAAAGTTATCTTTCCTGGATTGGGCCTAAAAAACAGATATGTGCTAATTCTGTATGTTTTTAGAAAATATTTCAATACTTCAAAAGGTTGAAAAAATGCCAGTATGTAACACTTTAAACAGTGTGTTCTGTTTTGAAAAGATTATCAGCATGTACTGAACCAAAGGAAATAGAGATCATTTAAAAATCCCAGCGATGTTTTAAACAATTATAAGATAATAATAAAAATAATAAAATACCTAGGAATAACTTAACCAAGGAACTGAAAGACCTGTAACCTGAAAACTATAAAATACTGATAAAAGAAATTGAAGAAGGCACAAATAAATGAAAGATATGCCGTGCTCACAGAGAGGAATTCATTTAATATCATTAAAATGTTCATACTGCTTAAAGCAATCTACAGATTCCACACAATCCCTATGAAAATACCAACAGCCTTTGTTACAGGACTATGAAAAATGATAGTAAAATGTGTATGGAACCACCAAAGACTTCCAATAGCCAAAGAAAGCATGAGAAAGAACAAAGCTAGAGGTATCACAATCCCAAATTTCAAGACAGACTACAAAGCTGTAGTCATCAAAGCAGCACAGTAATTGCATGACAACAGACACATAGATCAATGGATCGGAATAAAGTCCAGAAGTAAGCCCACACTTACACAATCAATTAATCTATGACAAAGGAAGCAAGAATATACAGTGAGGAAAAGAGTCTCTACAATAAATCGTACTAGGAAACCTGGACAGCTATATGCAAAAGAATGAAATCAAGATACTTTCTTACACCAGCCACAAAAATAAATTAAACATGGTTTAAAGCCCTAAAGATGAGACCTGAAACCCTAAAACCCCTAAAAGAAAACGCAAGGGAGTAATTTCTTTGACATCAGCCTTAATAACATTTTTTTCTAGACATGTCTCCTTGGGAAACAAAAGCAAAAATAAGCTATTGGGACTACAGCAAAATAAAAAGCTTTTGCATAGTAAAGAAAACCACAAACATAACTAAAGAGGGGAAAGATAGTTGCAAATGATATATCCAGTAAGGGGTTAATATCCAAACTATATAAAGACCTCATACAACCAGAAAATACATACATACACACATAATCTGATTAAAATAGGCAAAAGACCGAAATAGACAGTTTTCCAAAGAACATATACAGATGGGCTACAGACACATGAAAACATTCTCAACATTAGCAATTATCAGGGAAAGGCAAATCAAAACCACAATTAAATATCACCTCATGTGGGTCAGAATGGCTTATATCAAAAAGACAAGAAATAACAGGTATTGGCAAGGATGTAGAGAAGAAAAAAATCCTTGCATTATGTTAGTGGAAATGTAAATTGGTGCGATCACTGTAGGAAAAACAGTATGGAAGTTCCTCAAAAAATTAAAAATAGATATACCATATGATCCAGTAATTCTACTACTGGGTACTTACCCACAGAAACCAAAAACACTAATTCAAAAAAATGTAGGCACCCTAATGTTTACTGCATCATTATTTACCAAAGTGTCCATTGATGGATGAACGGATAAGGAAGAACTGGTGTGTGTGTGTGTGTGTGTGTGTGTGTGTGTGCACGCACGCACATACTCAACCATAAAAAAGAATGAGATCTTGCCATTTGCAGCAACAAGGATAGTTAACCTAAAGGGTATTATGCTAAGAGAAGCCAGGCAGAGAAAGACAAATACTGTATGATTTTACTTACCTGCTGAATCTAAATAAACAGACTTTAAAATACAGAGAGCATGGCGAGGATGTGGAGAAAGGGGAACCCTCCTACACTGTTGGTGGGAATGCAAGCTGGTGCAACCACTCTGGAAAACAGCATGGAGGTTCCTCAAAAAATTGAAAATAGAGCTACCTTATGACCCAGCAATTGCACTACTGGGTAT
>ML111624.1:0-16536 GCA_003697995.1 Taxidea taxus jeffersonii
TGTGTGTGTGTGTGTGTGTGTGTGTGTGTGTGATGTGTGTTTATGATGGAACATTATCAGTTGTGAGAAAGAATGAGATCTTGCCATTTGTGACAGCCTGAATGGACCAAGAGTGTGTTACATTAAATGAAGTAAGTTAAACAGAGAAAGCCAAATTCTATATAATTTCACTTATATGTGGAATCTAAAAACAAAACAAAACAAAAACAAACAAAAAAAGAAGAAACAGGCCCATAAATATAGAAAAAAACCGGTGGTTGCCAGAGTGGAAGGGGGTAAGGGACAGGAAAAATGAGTGAAGGGGAAAGGGAGGTACAGGCTTCCAATTATGGAGTGAATGAGTAAGTCACAGGGATGAAAGGTATAGCATAGGAAATATAATCAATGGTATTGTAACAGAATTACATGGCAACAGAGGGTAGCTAAATTGTGGTGAGCATCAGGTATAGAGTTGTTGAATCACTATTTTGTACACCTGAAATGAATGTAACATTGTGTGTCAACCATACATCAGTCAATCAATCAATCAATCAATCAATACAATAAAATAAGGAAACAACACAACTCAATTTTTTAAATGGGCAAAGATTTTTTTAAAGTTTTTATTTAATTATTTGAGAGAGATTGAGCAAAAGAGAGAGCATAAGTGGGTGGTGGGGAGAGGAGGAGAAGGAGAAGCAGACTCCCAGCTGAGCAGGGAGCCTGAGGTGGGGCTCAATTCCAGGGCCCTGAGATCATGAACTGAGCTGAAGGCAGACACTTAAGCGAGTGAGTGATCCAGGCACCCCTCAATGGGCAAAGATTTGGATAGACACTTCACCAAAGAAGATATATGGATTGCAAATAAGGTATGAAAAAGTGCTCAGCATTAATTATTATTAGTAGCAATTATTCATTGTTATTACAAATTAAAACCAAACTGAGATACTATCACAGATTGTTACAATAGATAAAATAGAATGTAAACTCAGATCATACTAAGTGTTGGCAAGAATATGGGACAACTAGAACTCTCATCCACTACCAGTGAGAATGTAAAATGGTAGGAATCACTTTGGCAGTTTGTCGGTCTGATGAAGTTAAACGTATCTACCATGTGATTCAGTCATTCCATTATTAGGTATCTGTCCAAGAAAAATGAAGCATATGTTCACACAAAGACCTGTATGTGAATTTTAATAGCAGCTTTATTTGTAAGTGTAAATATGGAAATAGTACAAATACATCAATATGCAAATAAATAAATAAATTGGTATATTGCTATAGAATACTACTTAGTAATAAAAAGAACAATTATTAATCCATATAATATGGTTTAATCTGAAAATAATTATGATGAGTGAAAGAAACCTAGAATTCTATCCCCTAAAACAGAGCATCTACTTTTTACTTCATTTATATAAAACTCTAGAAAATACAAACTAATCTATAATGGCAGAAAATAGATAGAAGTGGTTGCCTGGAAGTAGAAGGTGAGTGAAGGGATAGGAAGGGGAATTATAAAGTTACAGGAGGAAACATTTGGGGGTAATTAATTGTCTCAGTTGTGGTAATGTTTCAGAGGAATACACAAGTCAAAATGTATCAAACTGGGTACTTTACATATGGATTGTTTTCTTTATGTCATTGTATATCCACCCAGGTTTTTAAAAAGTTGAATTTCAAAGAAAGCCAGAGTCTCTCTTTGCTTGCATGTTCCTTAGTAGTAAGATCTAGTTCTTCCTCTGTCTGGAGAGCCACATGTGACCTTCCTGCTCCCTGACCCATGCTACTCCTGATTGCTCGCCTGCTACAAGGTATATACTGATAGGGAGCCTCAGTTCTTGAAGGAGTGAAGAGTGAAGCCAGATGTATTATCAGTGTTCTCCTAGATAATATCCCCAAGAGGTAAACCTTCTCATGCCAAACACACACTATGCAATAGGTAGCTCAGGATATGTCTGACTTGACCCTCCCAGAGATGAGCCTTCAATGAATAACTGAAATCAGAAAGTGCTAAAGATCCAAGATAGAATGCCATTGGTGGTATGGTATGAGATGCCCCTCTGGCAAGAGATTCCTGATCCGGCAGAAGAGCAACACCTGTAAACCAAAAGAATGCATATACTTTAGTATCCATATGATGAGGCAAAACTATGGATGAAGCAAAACAGAATATAAATATCAAAAAGTTGTAAAATATTGGTCTCAGATAATAAAGCCAATGTTGTTAAAGCCAAGATAAAGAAGTTCAGGGCAATCTTGAAAACAGTGGGCAAACTTTTGGTTCTGCTCAGAGACAGTGGCCCCACCTATACTGTTTCCTGTCCCTGCCTCCAGTATATGTTATTCACAGACTTGAAGAAGGGATATCAGAAGAAAGAGCTATATAGAAAATTTCATTTGGAGAAGAAAGGAAACAAAACTGAACTTCAAAATGATGGTGGATGAAAGGGTAAAGCAACCCTTCTCTAATGAAAAGTTGAGAATTAAGGATAAGACATATCAGGAAGTTTCCTTCATGCTATAACTGGTGAGGAAAATAAATTATCCAGTTCCACCCCTTCCCCCACAAATAAAAAAATATCAGCAGCAATACAAGGGAGAAGATATCTTTAACAGTTATGATCAACAAAGGATTAAGAATTATATTTAAAATAGAATATTTCAACAATAAAAAGACAAAACCTAATAGATCAGTGGGCAGAACGCATAAACATGCATCTCATACAGAGGAACTATAGCTGGCAAATAAGTATGTGGTAAAAAACATAGTCTCATTAGTAATCTTGGAAACTAAATTAGGACAACAATAAGATGTCATTTTATACCTACTAGATTGGCAAAACAAAACAAAAGCAAAAACAAACAAACAAATTTGTCTGAGAATATCATGTAGGTGAAGACAGGAAACACAGGAACTTTTCCATATTACTAGCTAGAGTGTATTGGTTTAATCATTTTGGAAAACAATTTGGATTTTCTCAACATGGGTCCATGTCCAACATGGGTAAATTCACTTCTAAGTGAATTCTCTAGAGAACCCCTCATATCTGTGTACTAGCAAATGTGCATAAAAATATTCATAGCAGCACTGATCGCAACAGAAAAAAAAAAAAACCCCACAGAATAATCCAGCAGTAGAATGGAATGATACATATTCCTATAATGGAATAGTATATAACAGTGAAAATAAATGAACTATATCCTCAACAACATAAATTCATTTTAGAAACCAAATTTTGGATTTTAGGACTAGCAGGTCAAAAAGACTTAGCATGCTGTTACTTATAAAGTTGAAAAGTTATGTAAAACCAAAAAAATATGTAATAAAACAAATTTTTAAAAAACAAGGAGTAGATGGTCCAGGATGCTGGTTAGCTCAGGGAGTGAGAGAGGTACAAGAGAAGGGAAAAGCAAAGTGTAGTCCATGAGTATGTACCTAGTTCTTAAGCAAGGTAGTGTATTTATGGATCCTAATTTTTAGCATTTTAGTATGAATAAAATACAAATATTAGATAGCAGAAAATATTTTTTAAAAGCAATAACTGAGAATTTTCTATAACATAAAACCCTAAGATTAAAAAAATATACTCTCCAGAGACAGGAGTAGAAGCAGTAAATTGATCATAATGGCAGGTAAAGAAATTAATGAAGGCTATCCAGTAGACATTCATGAGTATTGGGGTGCATAGGTGGCTCAGTTGGTTAAGTGGCTGACTCACTCTTGGCTTCAGCTCAGGTCATTGTCTCAGGGTCCTGAAATCAAACCCTATGTCAGGCTCTGCACTCAGCAGGGAGTTTGTTCAAAGATTCTCTCTCCCTTTGCTCCTCCTTCTGCTCAGGCTCTCTCTCTCTCTCAAATAAATAAATCATTTTAAAAATTCATGAGTATTTATCAATATTTGAGAATTCTACTGGTGCTGTGGGTGAGATGCTGAAGACCATGTTTTCTGTTTGTAGAAACGAGTTGTTGCAGAAGTTGGATCTCCTTGAACAGGCAAAAGTGAGCTTGGTTTCTGCTTACACATTAAGTTCACTGTTTTAGGTTTACTTGGCAACTCAGGGAGTTAATACTAAGGAACATCCAGTAAAGCAGGAATTGGAAAGAATCAGAATATACACGAACAGAGTCAAGGAAATAATAGACAAGAAAAAGACTGGCAAGCTGGATAGAGATACAGCTTCAAGATTTGTGAAAAATGCCCTTTGGGAACCAAAACCTAAAAATGCATCCAAAGTTGCCAATGAAGAAAAAAAAGTAAACATTAAAAAAAATGCACTCTCCAAAAGTAATGCAGTATAAAGTAAAAATAAATAAGTAAATACACACACATATGAAACCTGTGATTTCTTTAAAGCTTCCAAACAGAAAAGACAAATATTCTAAGAGACACTTTGCAGGCAGAAGATGAAAGATGTGGGGCACCTGGCTGGCTCACTCAGTAGAGCATATGACTCTTGATAGGGTGTTGTTAGTTCAAGCTCCATGCTGGGTATGGAGCCTACTCAAAAAGAAAAAAAAAAAAAAAAAGATGAAAGATGAGATATACAGGAAAGAATAAAAAATAAAGTAGTAAGTATTAAGTAACTTTGGCTACATAAAACAATAATTATAATAGCATGTGGACACTTTAAAAATTGAAAATTGACAACACTAAAAAATTGTAACAGCAATAAATAAGTTGAGATTGAGATATTGAAGTTAAAGTGTCCTGAGGTCCGTCAGCTCTCTAGGAGAATAACAAAAGTACTAACTTTAAACACTGATAAGGATTCATGTAATAACTTCCATGGTAACCACTAAAAGACTAGACACATTGTGTATAGCTTCTAAGCTAGCCAAAGGAAATACAAACTGAATTTTTAAAAACTTTAATCCAAAAGACAGCAAGAAAAGAGAATAAAAGAAACAAGAGAAGCACATGCTGTTTATAAAAGATCTCTCTAAAATATGGAGGCACAGAAAAATTGGAAGTAAAAGTATGGCTCCAAGTTTGCCATGGCAACATTCATGAATAGAAAGATGGCATTGCTATATTACTATCAGTTAAGTGGGCTTTAAGTCAAAAGCCTTCCCAGAGTATAAAGAAAGCTATGTAACAATTCTCAATTCTTATATACTGAACATAGCCTCAAAATAAATAAGGAGGGAAACATGACCAAACTTCCTAATCATAGTGGGATACTGCAAAACAATTTTTTCAATTATTGAAAGAATAAACAGACAAAAGATTAGTAAAGATAGATATTTCAACAAAATAATTAGTAAAAGTGACCTAAGGGGCAAATACTGGATATTATACAAAAGAAGTATAAAATAGACATTGTTTTCAAACACTTACAAAAATTAACCATTTAATGGGATAAAAGACACATTTCAAGTTATTTCAAAAGAATGAAATTATATCGACTGTGTTCTTGGTAACTAAATATAAAATTTTTAAGAAGCAGAAAAAACTATGTTTGGAAATGAAGATACGTACTTCTAAATAATGCATTATTAGAAAGAATTATAAATATAAGAAAATATTTGACTTGAACAGTAACAAAAGTATTGAATGCCAAAATGTGTGAGATGCAGCTAATTAAATACATATATTACATAAAATGAAGTAGTGATACTTAATGAACAAAGTATGTGTTATAAGAAGTTTGAAAGGTTCATCAGTATTTTAGGACCACTATAATTTGTAAATTTGTTGTTCAACAAATACTAAGAAGTCCAATAACCTAAGTGTTGCAGAGGATGTGGAATATCTCTTACCCATTGTTGGAATGTAAATTACTATAACAACTTCAGTGGTTCAAAAACTCAACATTTCAACAGTTCTATTCTTAAATATTTACCCAAGAGAAACTCAGGCTTTCACTGCAGAAATATTTATAGTAAAGTCTGTAGCTACATTAAAACAGAGAAAGTTTGGAAAATTCCAAATATTCCCTGAAAGAGAATAGGTAACTATATTTTTGGTATCGTCAAGCAGTGTATTATGCTGTGGTAATCAAGGTAAATGAATTATAGTGGTCTTAAAATACTGATGAACCTTTCAAACTTCTTATAACACATACTTTGCTCACGAAGTATCAGTCCTTCATATTATGTACTATATGTATTTACGGATATGTACATATA
This sequence comes from Taxidea taxus jeffersonii, assembly GCA_003697995.1. Classification (NCBI taxonomy): domain Eukaryota; kingdom Metazoa; phylum Chordata; class Mammalia; order Carnivora; family Mustelidae; genus Taxidea; species Taxidea taxus. The sequence goes on from ML111624.1 coordinate 6,116, forward strand.
TCTACAGTGTACAGTAATATGTTGTATGTATAGACAACATTTTGTTTATCCACTCATCTGTTGATGGCCATTTGGGTTGTTTTCTATCTTTTAGCTATTCTAAATACTGCTGCTATGAACACTGGTATACAAATATCTGTTCAAGTCCCTACTTTCTGTACTATGTTATTTTTTACTATATTAAAAGTGTCTTTGATGAAAAGAGATACTAATTCTATGTAGTCTTGCTAAAAATCTTTCCCTACACTAAGATCAAGAAGGTATTCTCCCATGTTTTCTTTCTGCAGCAATAAGAGTGAAGTAACACAATTCTGGTTATAAATCCCAGAATATTAGTTACAATGTAATATACCTTATACAATTAAAAGAAATTTAAATGAAAATATTCTTTTAAAGGAATATATCTTTGTTAAAGCAATATTTTAAAACATTAAATAAATTATTAAAAACAAGATGCAGGAGAGTAGCTTGAGTGGGAGGGACACAGAGATTAGATTAGATAGAATAGAGATTAGAATAGATAAGATTAGATTAGAAGGACACAGAAATGGATATGTTAAAGGGATTGGCATGACCTTGTAAGATAATTGAAAAAAAATTAAAAAATTGTTGGAATTCATTAGCATTTACAAGGTTAGTAGATTAAAAACCTATAAACAAAAGTCAACTAGGTTTTAACTGACAACAAAGTTAGAAATGATATTTTTTAAAATACCACTTAGCACAGTACAACTTCACTGAAAAACAATAAAAAGACTCTAAATAAATGGAAAGACATGCTGTGGTCATAGATTGGAAAAATCATTATTTTAAGGATATCGATTCTCTCCCAATTGACCTGTAGACTCAAAGCAATCCTAGTCAAAATCTTAAACAGACCATGCGTGTGTGCATGAGTGTGTGTGCATGCACACATGCATGAATGCACAAATGTAGGACTAGAATAACATATTCAATAGTATATGGAAATTCATAGGGCCAGCAATAGTCAAGATCTACCAAAAATGAAAATGTATTATAAGGCTGTAAGTAAGACTGTATAGGATTATTGCTTAAGGGATTAATTATATGTTAAGAGATGATGCAAAAAAAATAAGCTATTCAACTTGTGTCTTATTTCTATACGCTCTTTAATGTATCTTGAATTTCATATGGCATTCGGCTATTTTCCTATTTAATAATGATTAAACAAGTAAGACAATAAGTGTTGATGGATATCAACTTAAAAGGAAGTTATGCTATAGGACTCTGTCCCTGTGCTTCTTACATTTAACGTTCTTGATAAGTAACATGAAATGATGAAAGTCTTAGGTTTCAAAATTACCTCAATAATTATGTTCTCTAAATTTATATATCCTATGTTTTTATAAAACACATTTTATAGACAATATTATATTTAATCTTCATAGTAAACCTATGAAATAGAGAATGTAATTTTGGTTGGAATAAGTTGGAACCCATTATTGCCTAAAGCCAACAGGATTTAAAGACCTGAATTAATTATATTTATTTATTTTTAAAGACTTTATTAATCTATTTGACAGGGAGAGGGAGAGAACACAAGCAGGGGAGTGGCAGGCAGAGGGAGAAGCAGGCTCCTTGGTGAGCTGGGAGCCCAATGTGGGGCTCAATCCCAGGACCTTGAGATCATGACTACAGCCCAAGGCAGAAGCTTAACCAACTGAGCCACCCAGGCACCACAGGCCTGAATTTATTTTAAAAAATGACTTTTACAGGGGCACCTTGGTGGCTCAGTGCGTTAAAGCCTCTGCCTTCAGCTCAGGTCATGATCCCAGGGTCCTTGGATCGAGCCCCGCATCGGGCTCTCTGCTCAGCGGGGGGCCTGCTTCCCCCTCTCTCTCTCTCTGCCTGCCTCTCTGCCTACTTGTGATCTCTATCTGTCAAATAAATAAATAAAATCTTTGAAAAAAAATGACTTTTACAAAATAGAGCTACCCTATGACCCTGCAATCGCACTACTAGGTATTTACCCCAAAGATACTGATGTAGTGAAAAGAAGGGCCATCTCTATCCCAGTGTTCATAGCTGCAATGGCCACAATCACCAAACTGTGGAAAGAGCCAAGATGCCCTTCAACGAACGAATGGATAAAGAAGATATGGTCCAGGAGCACCTGGGTGGCTCAGTGGGTTAAAGCCTCTGCCTTCAGCTTGGGTCATGATCCCAGGGTCCTGGGATCGAGCCCCGCATCAGGCTCTCTGCTGGGCAGGGAGCCTGTTTCTCCCCTTCTCTCTGCCTGCCTCTCTGCCTACTTGTGATCTCTGTCAAATAAATAAATAAAGTCTTTAAAAAAAAAAAAAAGATGATGTGATCCATATATACAATGGAGTATTATACCTCCATCAGAAAGGATGAATACCCAATTTTTGTATCAACATGGACGGGACTGGAGGAGATTATGCTGAGTGAAATAAGCCAAGCAGAGAGAGTCAATTATCACACAGTTTCACTTACTTGTGGAGCATAAGGAATAACATGGAGAACATTAGGAGAAGGAAAGGAAAAATGAATTAGGGGAATCAGAGGGAGAGACAAACCATGAAAGACTGTGGACTTGGAGGGGAGGAGAGTGGGGGGTTAGGTGAGCCTGGTGGTGGGTATTAAGGAGGACACATATTGCATGGAGCGCTGGGTGTGGTGCATAAACAATAAGTTTTGGAACACTGAAAAAAATAAAATTTAAAATAAAATAAAATAGAAAATAACTCATGCAAATATGGGTGGAGGGGATCTAGTTTAATGGCAATTTTAAATACAGTTGAAAAGGAACCTTAATATGAAAAAAGATAATACTAAACAAAAATGAAAATTTTTAGTCTGTTTTGTAGTAGCAAAATATAATTTCAAGGGAAGTGATGGCAAGTTGTACTCTGCATTAGTCAGATAATACTAGGAATTTGTGTTCAGTTCTAGGTACCATATTTTGGAAGACATATCTGCTCAGGAAAGACAAAGATGATTAAAAAATTAAAACTGTCATGAGAGGAATGGTTGAGATTTGGCTGGAACATGAACGCTCTCATCAAATATTTTAAAAAACATCCCCCCCCCCAAAAAAAAGAATTATTTAAAGTTGGCTCAGAGAATAGATATATGGCCAACAGATGAAAACTATGAGTACATATAAATATAGGAAGAACTTTTCTAATCCTTCAAAATGTTCCATTTAACCTCAAGGTTTGGTGTTGTGCAGATTAAATTCCAGCTAAGTGCCTGATTTTTTTGTTCTTATCCATTGAGCATACATAATCTGCATAGAATCTGCACTGATTTTAGTGAGATTTTTAAGATTTTTTTTAAGATTTATTAATTTACTTTGGGGGGAGGGGCAGAGGAAGAGGGAGAAAGAGTCTTGTGCAAACTCTGTGCACAGTGCAGACCCCCAACGCAGGGCTCAATCCCACAACCCTGAGAATCATGACCTAAGCCAAAACTAAGGGTAGGATGCTTAACCTACTGTGCCACCCACGTTCCCCTTTTTAAAATTTTTATGTAGGTAAACCACCATCCAGATCGAGACAGAGTACATTTTCCAGAACCCCAGAGATAAGGGCTATGTGGTCACGGGCTTTACAACTAGAGAAGATGAACATTAGAGAAGAAAAATATAGTGTGACAGAGGGCAAGTTCTGAAGGGGCTCTGAGAGCATCTAATGGAAAATGGAACCTGATCGAGGGATAAGGGAAATACCTCAAGGATGTGACATTTAAATAGATTGGAGATGAAGAGGAGTGAACCTGACAAAGGATGAGTTTTTGGGGGAAATTTTCTGTGAGGGGTACAGTGTGCGCAAAGTTCCACCCTACAGAAAGCAAGAGAGAGCATGGAGTGTTCAAGAAACAGAGACAATTAAGAAGGGAAACAGAGGGGCACCTGGATGGCTCAGTGGGTTAAAGCCTCTGCCTTTGGCTTGGGTCATGATCCCAGGGTCCTGGGATCCAGCCTCACGTAGGGCTCTCTGCTCAACAGGGAGCCTGCTTCCTCCTCTCTCTCTCTGCCTGCTTCTCTGTGTACTTGTGATCTCTGTCTGTCAAATAAATAAATAATATCTTTAAAAAAAAAAAAGAAGGGAAACAATAAAAATTAAGATAAGCAAGCACCAAGCAACTGCATTATTTTCCTTTAGCTGATCCAAAACAGCTTCTATCATCTTCCTATAGTATTGATGAGAAGTAAACCAACTTACTTGAACAAATAAACAAAAGAATATGGTAATTTTTCTCTTCCTGTCTGAGTTTCCCATAACCTTCTGTTTAGGCCAAAGACCCCTTTCCTAACTCTGTCCTCTTAATTTCAGCCCAGGCTTCCCATGTTTTATTTCTTACATCTTGTGGTCTTCTTACATCTCCTGATCTTTCCAGTTGCTCATTACATAAATATTCTTCTTGGGATTCAGTATATTTTAAGGTAAAAGACTTGACTCTTACTTCCTCAAGAAAGGAGGAGGAGAAAGAAGATGAAAGAAGCAACTAATACTTTGTTAGGAAACATCTTTTTGGAATAAAAATTACTAAATTATATCACGTGTCCCAATCTAGGAAAAAAGTCTCATCAAAGTGCTATTAACTATAAAACAAAAGAAGCCATTAAGAAAAATATTAATAATTACTATAATTAAAACTTCAAAATTTTTGGGTAGTCTTCAATTTTATCCATGTTTTTTTTGTGTGTGTGTGGCATGCCCTGATTATAACTTTCTCTGAATTGTAGTAATAGCTAAATTCATTGAAAGCTTACTCTGTTCTAAGAGATCTTTACATGTATTTATTTATGTAATTCTTACAACAACATATGAGGTAGTTATTATTATTATGACCATTTAACAGATGAGGAAATTGCCCGGAGTCATATAGCTAGTAAGAAACAGAGTCTAACCCTGGCAATCTGACTTTAGATCCTCCAGCCCTAAAAGAGTGCTTGTTAATGATGATGATGATGATGAAAAAATTGTAACTCTAAGAAAAAATTTTGCCTAAATAAGCTCCATAAAGAATTTCTAGAAAAGGTTAAAGTCTAAATCCCCTTTCTTGACAAACCTGTATTTCTCAACATAGAAGAATGGTATTTAGAAAATACCACGGAGCCCCATAGGATCTATGGCAAGAGGAGAGTTACTGTTCTCCTAGCCGTGAGCAATCTGAAAGAGTAAGGTTGGTCATAGGATTTCTTCCTCTGTCTTTGCTCCCTTGTTTCCTTTTGATTAGTTCCATCTCTCTCCTCAATCCCTCCCCTACCCAATCCTGGGTGCCCAGAGTGCTTGACTGCCTCTCTCTTCACTTTGACCTAAAACACCTTTCCAGTCCTCTCCCAATGCTGACCCACCAACCTGCCAAACTATCCTGTGTATTAACTAGTGAGCCAATAGTCCGTTCTATCCTTGATACAGTGTAATAATAAAAGCATTAGATTTGGAGTCAGAGGCTTCCATCTGCCATTAGCTATATGACCCTGAGCAAGTTGTATAATTTCTCTGAGCCTCAGTTCCTCATTGCTAATAGAAAAATGACAATGAATGAAAGAACTTTGTAAATTATAAAGTACTAGGGGAAATATTAAATTACTAACATGTGAATCAAAAACTCTTTAAGGGAGTTTTATTTCTGGATATAATGTCTTAACTCATAGGGTGAATTTTTATGATAATGTCATGTGATGCAGGTAACTATAAAGGAGTTAATTTGAGAACTGAGAGGATCTTTCTGTGTCTTTTGAAAAAACCTCAAAATCAGGTGTCTTGTCTTCCAACATAACTCCATATAGTATGCAGGTGCACAATTTAAAGTGTATGTATCTCCCATAATAAACATCTACCCCCAATCTACTAGCAATCTATTAGCAGAGTGAATTATTGGGACATGCAAAGGACTAGGCTATTCATGACTACTTTGGTTTTGTACTATCCTAACCAGACCCCTGAATAGTAAATTGTTCTGCATGCACATCCTAATGAGCACCAAGCTTCAAAGAGGTCCCACAGACATTTCAGCAAGAGGCCTTCATTTGGTACAAACTCCAGATTACTGCTGGAAGGCTGTTTTGTGTTTTTGAATGGCTGGAAAATATACTACCTTTTAAAACTGTAATTAACTATTGTTTTCTTAAGCATAAGTCATTGAATTTGGTCATATGCCACCTCTGGATTTGTTGATATAAATTTGTATTTGGGAATATTAATAGCAAAATATAATCTACAATCCTTGTCCACACAAATTGCAGTAAATTACAGTTCACCAAATTGCTGTGCTAAGAGGAAAACAGAAGTGGTTGTGGATTTCATAAAGCAAACATAGTATTCCAAAAATAATTTCAGAGTTGTCACCTTAAAATATCCAGTTGTTTCTCAAAAGTGATCAGTATTAAGTAAAGACATGTTCATCCATATTAGATTTCATTCACTTTACAGTTACCAACCCCTCCCCCTCTTCACCTATTTTCCGATATTTATTTTAGAAATGTTGGTCCTTTTTCTTTACTTTTCTGAGGAGAAAAAGGTAATGTATAAAAAAGAATATGAAAACATTTATATGGATACACAAACTTTATTTGCAGAAAATTACATGCCACTGATGTTATATGACTTTTTATCTAACAATATAATTCTTTAACTATAGACAATTTGCTGTATTTTAAAACCCTAAGAATTAACATCAGTTTTTTATTTGTTTTGTTTTGCTTTTGAAGTAACGCTTTTTAGATGAAGTTATTAGGAAACAGGCCTTTGCAGCTTCCACTGTCCTATGCAAACTTTAGTTTTAAATAAATTACTCTATATATATACAAAGCATATGTAAATGCTCACATAATACACAAGTTTCTTATATATTAAGTTTATATTGAAAAAAAGCATATCCATTTCTCAACATAAAACTTAAAGAAAAAAAAAACTTTAAAAATCTATGTTTAGCCCTGACCAACTCTGAAAAAAGGAAGACTAAGGAGATCTTGGAACCCAACAAGTACACAAAACATGGAAATTAAGAATTGTCCTCTAAAATAAAATTGTAATCAGAATGTTTATCAATAAAAGTCTACAGGTCTCTACATTTTAATAACTTTTGGAGCTAAGCAGAAGTGATTCAAGTTTGATTCTAAATCTTCTATAACCATTTTATACCATTACACAACCGAATTAAAAGTTCACCAAAAGCTGATGAATCCTATAGTATACGTATACTTGGTTGTTTTATGTAAGCTCAGCTCAGAGAGGAAAAGTCACAAGGAGTTGATTTTTAATGTTAATTTTGATTTCTAATGCTTACAATAAATTAAGTCAACCACTTTCTAAGTTCCGGACTACCACACATGATCTAAACTGCTCTGTGGGGATAAAACACTTTAGAAGCTTATAATTCCTACAGAGTGTTTTGATTATTTTATACAAACTAAACTCAAACAGCAAAAAATTTCACAAGGGAAATTGTTGTGTGGTTTAAGGCCACATAATCTGGTTTCAACCCTTGTCTTTGCCTTGAGTTAAAGGCATACTCATTAACTTGAAACAATAAACTCAAACCTTAACATTTCTGGAAAGAATTCAATTCAGTACTTTGGCAGTATCAATGGTAAATATTACACATAGGCTCAATGTGATCTTATACAGATATACAGAACATGTAGGTAATGTAGGCAATGCCAAAGTTTTAAATGAGCAACAGATATATTATGTATCATTGCCTCATATATGGACATTGGCCCTTCACACACACATGGAAAACTTCCTAATTTTCTCAATACTGAATTAGAAGCTGTGGTTATCACTTCAAAATCTATTTAGAGAGAAAATGAAGAATGGAATTGGAGTGGTAATAATTATATACCACATTAGAAAAGTTGATCAATGATAAATTTAAAAAAGAAAAAATAAATGTTGGGTCATGTAAAAATAGACTAAAAAAATAACTACCCGCTTGGGATTTATAGTCAAAAAAGAATGACATAGGCTAAGTAAGCAACATCCTAACACCCTAGCTAAATGTGATAGAATTGGATTAGGCATTAACACAGAGAAAAAAGAAAAAATGGATATTTTAAATGGGTAATAAGGTTTTTTTCTTGTAAGAACTAATGTGAGTTAGATTTAGGTGGAAGAGAAAACAGGATGCAGCACATTAAAAAGAGAAGGAAACATTATAGGAATAAATAGAGGTGGGGAAAAAAAGACCTAGAAGGCAGAGAGGTGCAGGATGGAAAAAATTATGTACACATGTCAAAACAGTCTAGAGCTTAGCACATATTTCACCAAGGAGTGTCTAAAACAATCAGATAGTTTAACTCACAAATATAAAATAAGACTACGAATAGGCAAGAGAATAATGGAACGTGGTGGTTCTAAGAAATTTTTCCAAACTATAACTCTCCCACACTACTATACATTTGCCTTTGTAATGGCAAGGTTGGAAATTACTAATTCATATGGAACTAGACATCATATATTTTTTGAAAAATTGTCCCACATATTCTCCTTGTTTTAGAAGTTGAACTGCTATAACAAAGGAAAGCCATGACAAAGAAAATTCCATTTGATTAAAAATAGGTTTGCCAAAGAAAAGACCATCATTCTATCTCCCCAAATTTAGAGGTTATTTTCAAAATTTTACTGGTATGTAAACAAAATATCCACTGCTGCCTCCATCCCCCAACATGCTAGCCCCAACCCCAAACACTATGAACTTTGAGAATATTTGCAGAGTAAGCTCCAGCTCTAGCTCTATTGTCCAAACATGGTATACATTATGCCATATACATATATGTACCATAAGTTGTACTATCTGCTCAAAGCCTTCTACCTTCTACTTCTGCACTATATTCTCATGTACTCACTCATCAGTTCATCAGGATTTACTGAGTTTGAGACTCTGGCACTGTATTATATGTTATGTTCTAGACACTGGCACTGTAAATAAGACATTCATGAATTCCAATCTTGAGCAGTCAAGAGCCTAGAAGGGTATTTTGACAAGTTTCAATATAATATGGGAAGTACAGATTATTATAGGAGCACATAAGAGAAATACCCAATTGTTGTGGTATAAGACAGAAAATCAAGGTAGGCTTCCTGAAGGCTGAAATCTAAAGGCCCAGTTCATCTACTCAGAAGACAAGTGAAAATTAATTTCTAACTTATCTCCTACAGCCTTGTAAAATCCTATCAGTTAACTAATTCCTTTTGCTTAATTAAATCACATATTCTTTTTGCTTAATTAAATCTTTTCATGGCACATTTGCTTTAAACCCTTGTTATTCTGGTCATTATCTCAATGTTCTTTATCCATCTAAAAAATTTACCATTATCCTTTGCCTTTTTTATTTTTGTTTTTTAATTATTTATTTTTTACTCAATTTTTTTTGCTCTCAATTTTATTTTTTTCCAGTGTTCCAAAATTCATTGTTTATGCAACACACCCAGTGCTCCATGCAATATGTGCCCTCCTTAATACCCACCACCAGGTTCACCCAACTCCCCACCTCCCTCCCCTCCAAAACCCTCAGTTAGTTTCTCAGAGTCCACAGTCTCTCATGGTTAGTCTCCCCCTCCAACTTCCCCCAACTCACTTCTCCTCTACTCAATGTTTTTTGTTTTTTTTTTTAAGATTTTTTTTAACTTTATTTAAGCTTTATTTAAACATATAATGTAACCCCACCACCCTCTCCCAACCCCTCTTCCCCCCACCCCCCTCAGTTTGTTTTATGACATTAAGAGTCTCTTTTGGTTTGTCTCCCTCCTGATCCCATCTTCTTTCATTTTTACTTTTCCTACCACCTTAACTCCCACCCCCGCTGCATCTCCATTTCCTCATATCAGGGAGATCATATGATAGTTGTCTTTCTCCAGTTGACTTATTTCGCTAAGCATAATACGCTCTAGTTCTATCCATGTCGTCGCAAATGGTAAGATTTCATTTCTTTTGATGGCTGCATAATATTCCATCGTATATATATACCACTTCTTCTTTATCCATTCATCTGTTGATGGACATCTAGGTTCTTTCCATAACTTGGCTATTGTGGACATTGCTGCTATAAACATTCGGGTACACGTGCCCCTTTGGATCACTACGTTTGTATCTTTAGGGTAAATACCCAGTAGTGCAATTGCTGGGTCATAAGGTAGCTCTATTTTCAATTTTTTGAGGAACCTCCATGCTGTTTTCCAGAGTGGTTGCACCAGCCTGCATTCCCACCAACAGTGTAGGAGGGTTCCCCTTTCTCCACATCCTCGCCAGCATCTGTCATTTCTGGACTTGTTCATTTTAGCCATTCTGACTGGTGGGAGGTGGTATCTCATTGTGGTTTTGATTTGTATTTCCCTGATGCCCAGTGATGTGGAGCACTTTTTCATGTGTCTCTTGGCAATCTGGATGTCTTCTTTGCAGAAATGTCTGTTCATGTCCTCTGCCCA